>NW_006495382.1:76430-91515 GCF_000471905.2 Amborella trichopoda | reverse complement strand
CATTTCAAATCGGTAAATTCTTGTTGTTTTCTAAACCTTTAGGGTCAAACTATCTTAGAAAACCCAAATCCATAGTCCACACAACCTACCCTGTGACCCGGAACCAATTTACCTACCTGAAACCCTACAGAAACCTTGTTTTGCCCCAAAATCCTGCAGACGCCCTGTTTTACCAAAAAAATCATTAAAAATAGTAAGAAAAATCCATTTTGATCCAAATTTTCTCTGAGAGCTTCACAAGAGACTGAGGAATACGTCCAAAGTAAAACAATTCAATTTGGACATTTTTTTATTTAGGCGACATTAGGCGTGTCGCCCAGACTTGGGCAACACTGCTAGTACCGCCTGGGCGACACCACTGTTGTCGCCCAACCCCTCTTGTCACAAATTGAGTTTTTTTTTCTTTAGGTTTCAATTTATTACCTTTTTTTTTATGTTTTTTCCCATTTTATTTGGGCGATACGTTTATTTGGGTGACACTAGGCGTGTCGCCCAAATCTGTACCTCAAAATTAGAATTTTTTGGATGAGGATTTGTTGGTTATGGAAACTTATCCTTCCCAAAAGATCCTTAACTCCTTTATAATCCCTTTTCGTGGCCACACAAGGGGGACGACTTCAGAAGATTGAAACCCTAGGAAAGAGTTAGCTGAGAAAACCCTAACTCTATGCTTGAAAGCCCGAAACCTTAGACATAGGGCACAACAACCCTAGCTCTAAACCATCTCCAAGGCACAACAACCCTTCTTCAAGCACAGATCTGCTGGTCAACATTGGAATCAGAGAGGCAAAGAGGATGTCAGTTCTGATACGGGCGAGCCCTCGAAGACTCGAGAGTCCCGGGCCATCCGGACCGGTTTGGTATTGTTTCTTCCTCTTCCTCTCTTCTCCTTTTACTGTTTTGATTCTGATTTATTTATTTTGATCTATTAATTTTCTTTAAAAATGATGTTTTGATGCTTTGGATCATGCTGGCTCTGCCACAGATCTGAGAGTATATCTGCTCTTTTCTTGGCAGATCTGGCCTCAAATCTGAATTTAATTTGTCCCACTTTCTCTACCACTCATTTTCATAAGTTTAAGGTGTCAAGATCCGAGAGATCTTTGTCAAAAGATCTGTCAGATTTTCATCGTAAACAATTTGACGCCCACCATGGGACATTTAGAGCTTGATCCAAGCACCAAAATACAATTTTTATTCATTTTGTTTCACTATTTTTAGTCAAAAAAGGTCCCAAGAGTTAGCAATGACCAGGATCTAGGGTTTCGGTGCTGTGAAACCTTGTTTTTTCTAGGCGACACAGCCAGTGCCGCCCAGGTCCAAATTTAGAAGATTCAGAATCTTATGAAACTTTGTAGATCTACTCTAGGGTCTCTCTTGTGACTGCTCAAAATTTCATATCAAAATAAAATTTTAAAAAGTACCAAAAAAATATTTTACTTGATACAGATTTGTTCTATCTACACTGTTTTGCTTTACTCTATTTTAATTTATTTCATCATAAATATTATTTTCTCCACTTCTGTAAGATATTTAGAGCTTTATTTTATTAATATTAACCAGATTAAAAAATAAATAAATAAAATTGGGGCTACACTAGCCGTGCCACCCAACCTGCAAGGGCGACACCAGTAGTGACGCTTGAGCAACACCACCCGTGTCGCCCAACTGCAAGTGTCCCATAAAACTTTTGGGACCCCACAGGTCTCTTCTAGATACTTTTGGCTACCTATTGACCAATTTTTTACTTAAAATAAAAGTTTTAAAAATACTAAAAAATATATTTTTTTCAGATAGTTCTGTTATGTTCCTGGTTTTCTGATTTTATTTTAGTTTGTTAATTTTGATTGAAATCATGTTTTGCCCACTATCACCATGCTTAGTTTAACTATGTTTCATAAAATTTAAAAAGATAAAAAAAAATACATTGAGGGTTGCTTGCACCTTCCTTGAACCGTGTCCCATTCGAGTCATCCTCAACTCGGGCCACGCCCAACTTAGCACGGATTGTGTTTGGTCTCACTATTTTGATTGTACTTTCGAAGGGGTTGCTTACCCCTCCTTCTATACTGTGCTTTGAGCGAGCTTCGCCTCGAAGCATGCATCGTTAGGCACGATTGGTGTCAAGCACTTGCTTTGTTTCTTCATTGCATTATGTGCCCGCCTGCTTGCCACTTTATTTTTGCTTGTATGCTTCTTTACGCACTCCTGCACACACAAGACCAGGAATGCCCCGGAAACCAACAAACAAATATTTCGAAGAACCAAAAATCCACGTTAACGGCATGAGGGGAACCTAGCTTTGAGAGCCCCTTCGTAATCCTTCGCCTCAAAGCAACTCCACGTATAGTAGGACCTAGTGAACATCCCATAACAGGAGGACACGACCTATGTGAAGACTTATATCAGCCTAGTCGCATTTCAATAGTTAGGAACCCACTCTCAAGCTAAGCCTACCCATAATCTAGGTCAAACGTTTTCGTATGCTGTGCTTGCTTATTTCTGTTGGTTAATCTTAGATCTCAGTCTGGACCCGCTTTTGGTCTGAGCTGAACACTCTGGGTCCAAGTCCAGGCTTGTACCCAACTTAGCCTAGGGTGGAACCAGGTTTTGCCTTAGTTCGAACTTAGGCCACCTCTTGGTCTGAGCTAAAGGCTCGTTCCTAATTCAACTTTGATCCAGCCTGGGTCCATACCTGGTCTGATCATCAAAACTCTCTAGGTCTAAGTTCAGGCTTGTACCCAGCTTAGCCTAGGTCCGAACCAGGTTTCACCTTGGTCTGAACCTAGGCCCCATTTTGGTCCTAGCCAAGCGCTCGCACCCAGCTCAACTGTGATCCAATCTGGGTCCATACTTGGTCTGATTATCACAACCCTCTTGGTCCAAGCCTAGGCTTGCACCCAGCTCAATCTAGGTTCGAACCAAGCTCACATCTTGGTCCGAACCTTGGCCCACTCTTGGTCTGAGCCGAGACTCATACCTTTCTAATCTAGGTCTTAGTCTAGGTTCTATCATAGGTCTAAGCATAGAGTTGCCTCTAGAGCTAGACTAAGCTTACCTTAGTTCAGGGTCTGAACCAAAACCCATTGAGTCTAGCAAGTTTCGTTGTTTTTACAGTCTAGTCTCAGTTAAGGTTTTGTCCCTAGAGGCAGGCTAGGTTTGCCCTAAGTCGTCGAGTTTAGATCTTACCTAAGTCTAAATTCTAGAACCTCGCCAAAGCAATCACCATGTCAGTCACTCAAGGTGACTATGATGATCGCTCCACGGCCGACTCTAAGCCTAATATGCCCAAACTTAGGGACCAATATGTCGCGATCCCTTGGGATTATTGACAGAACTCAGGTCAATTCATTATCCAACACCCAGGTCTTCAATTTGAGGCAGAGTCACAAGGGTCTACTCCTAATCCTGAGATCTGTGTGGTTCGAAAGGCTAGTTTAGCCCGAAAGACTTTGAATAGTCAAGGGGTCCGACCTGGGGTAGTCCTGCAAGGGCTCTTAGGCAACCAAAGTAAGAGTCGAATGAGGGAAGATGCTCATGCAGTATTAAACGCCAATTCCCATAATACAAACCAAGATAACCCTGAGGCACAGCGACTTCAAAACCATTACCCACCTAAGTCTAGGGGATATAACCTAACCTCGAGCCACCATAGTATAGCTCATGATGTTTTGAACACTGTATCAAGCAAAGGTATCAATCTAGATCAACCCTTAGGTGAAATAGGCATCCAAGCTACCCTTAACAGTCTAGTTGACCTAGGTTACACTGTTCATGCCCCAGCTTACGGGTCGATCCCAAACCAACTTAGTGGTATAGGTCAACCCCTAGCACAACTAAGTCAGCCGATTCTTCAATCGGTCCCTCTAGTTCATCCAATCCAACAAACTATGCAATTCCGCAGCCGATGGTGACACCTATGGCTCAGTACGCCCCTCAGGCTCAAATGTATCAAACTGCCCTAGTGACTGCGGCTCATCAATCTCAGACCCATGCAGGCTAACATGTACCCCAAGTCTTAACTCATCATACTATGCTTGGGAACCCACCGACCGGTGGGGCCTACTGTCATGCCAAATACCCAACAAGAAGGCGCCTTAAAAGCAATGCAGGATATGCATGTAAGAATGTGCATGCATGAAATTCTACCTTGAAGGCCTATGTTCACGAGACCCTTTGAGGCATGGATGACCTTCCCTTAGGAAGGATTTGTCGTCCCAGAATTTAGAAACAAGCTTAATGGAAAGAGCAATCCAGATACTCATGTCAATGTGTACCTCCTCTCCATTCAAGCTTTGTGAGACAGGCCTAACCAACTGAAGGCCATATTTTCACAAACATTGACTGGCAAAGCCTTGAATTGGCATTGGAGAACAATGTCCGCTCGACCACACATCACTCCAGAAGAAATGTTCAACTTATTCATCTCTCACTACTTACAGTCTCCCTGGGTGAACTCAGTGCAACAAACCAAAACCCAGGAGGATCCTTCGAGAATTTCGTCGGTCTATTCTGGGAGGCGGCAATGCGGGTCATAGAATGTCCACTTACAGACCCAGCAAAGATCTCCATAGTCTTAGAGAATGCTGCTCCTGAATACAAGACTTTCTTCAGCCAAAGCCTTATGCCCCACTCCTTCGACTCCATGATTGAGCGAGTGGTACGACATGGAAGGAGAGGAACACCCCTCAGCACCAGGCTCGATAGTAAGTGGATAACAACTCCCCAAAATAAGAACAAAAGCAATAACAAGGGGAATGTTTCCAGTGAATGAGATTGTCATTAACGGACCGACTCAAGGTTCAGCTACTCAACGCAACAATCAAAACCAAAACCGAAGGGGTCAGCCTAGAGCCACCGCTCAAAATAATAACCAAAGGCGAGAGGGTAATTTCACCCCTCTCAAAGACCCATTAGAAAAGTGCTGGAATTACTCCTTGCTAGAAGTATGGTTTATCTCCTTCCACCATCTGAACCACCATTTCAAGTCATGGATAAGAGCAAGTGGTGCAAATGGCATCAAAACCATGCTTACGATACTCTACTTGTAATTGAAATGGATGATTCAAGAGTTAATTAATAGAGGAGACATCAATGTCGCACCTAAAAATCAACATGTTGAAGAACCTAATCAAAAGATGGGTATCTTCACAAATCCTCTCCCTAAGAATAAAATCACAACGACCGAAAAGCCGGGAGATCAAGACAACTCAAAAGAGAATGTCGTCATTCACATGGTTGAGAGTGGAGACGAAGAAGATGATCTTAATCAATTCATATTTGCTTGTGATCATCACTTTCAAGAGCCTGAAGAAGATCTTTTGAGCCTTCTAAGAGGAAATCCTTCTCCTCAAACCTTCGATGATCCACCAAAGTGGGATTGATATGACGAAGATGACACACTAGAGATCGACATGGTTAGGATCAATGAAAAGGGATCATCTTCCAAATAAGGGGCCAACACCCCAAAGTCTCCCATTACTCTTGCTAGGGCTGACCCTATCGAGCTTCAGCCTGGCGAGGTTGATTCCCTAACCCGAAGAGGCTGAGTGTTCAAACTCATTCAATTGATGGTCGATACTCTCGATGAAAGAATGAGAAACACCTCAAAAGCCAAACAACCAGCAGGGATCGCAGATCAAGAATCAAATAAAGAAATTCAAGGATTCGTAACCACCTACAATCTACCAGCTCATCTCGAGAACATCCAAGCTCAAATCTCCATCTTGGAGCTGCTCGCCAATTCACCAGCAGATAGAGCTCAGATCGAAAAGGTCCTCGCTAAGACACACATCTCAAGCAACACACAGTCAGATGAGTTGTGCAGAATGATCAACCAACTGATGGCACCAACGTCGATCGTGTCACAGACGATGACATCCCAGCCAGCTTCAACCTCTTTCATGTCCAACCTCTGCACATCATCGTTTTCATGCAAGGATATGAGATACGGAGAGTGCTTGTTAATAATGGGGCATCCTTAAACACATGCCTTATGAAAACAGTGAAGCACATAGGCAAAAGCCCGGATGACTTCGAGCCATGTCAACTGACTATCGCTGTATACGACTGGACTAAGAGACAAGCTGAAGGCATATTAGCTCTCACACTCAAGATCGGCCCTACAGTCCAAATGATAAAGTTTTATGTCTTAGACATAAAACCGTCATTCAACATGATGTTAGGAAGACCGTGGCTGCATGAAAACCTTGTGGTCACCTCTACACTCCATCAATGCCTCAAATTTTCGACTAAAAATGGCATCGTGAAGGTATGTGATGAACCCTCTTCTTTTTTCAATCCTAGTATACATAACGAGAAGCTAGCCGTAGTGGTCGAGCTTGTAGAAATCCCACTCGCTTCCTTCGAGCAAGCCGATTGTGCCACCTTACGCCTAGAGGCCGGCAACCTCGTTCCTCAAATTTTGCAAATTTCAGCATCGATGGATGACATTATCCAATGTTAACATCAATACGGTTTCGGGTCCCTCGAGGCTTAGCACATGCTCTTCTCCCAAGGCTTCCAACCAGGCCAAGGTGTAATAGAGGCAATTTTTGAGTCACTCCAAGCCAAATCTGAAAACGGGGATCGAAGCGGTCTTGGGTGTTCTCTCACCTTATTTCAAAGCCGGATGAAGCCTTCAAGCTATCTGGGCTTTGTATCTAGAGGCATTCAAAGCCTCGATCCTCTCGATGGCCATTCTTTAAAACGGCCAAAGGTGATCCTTGAATCCCCAACGGGTAAGAATTCTTCTTACAAATCTTAGCACACCCAAGAACTGGGAATTGAAGACCTTTTTGCTAACCTGGATTTGAGGTATACACAATCGGCTTTAACACTGCCAAGCATGCTCATCCGCCTATCCAAACCCAGGAACGAAATTGGTTGATCATTCCTCTATCTCGAGAATCGTTGGAAGCATATCAGCAGCACCTTCAAGTCCCGGTGCTAAAAAATGGATAAGCGCAGGGTGGCCATCTAACCACCCTGTGCGTCCAGCCCTCGATGTTTCTCTCACGAGTCCCGTAAGGAACACCTCTTGTGTTATTTTAAAATTCGTTAAAAATTCAAACATGATAAGATTGATAATGAAAAAGATTTTTCAAAAATGGCAAACACTCAAGAGGGCCCAATAACGGTGCACAATACCCAAGACGACGAATTGGACGACCAAGACGAAGATTAAGAGAGCCAAGAGTCTGAAGAAATCCCTCAACCTGAGGAACTCACTTCCCATGTTGAGCAATTCAAGAAGAGGTTTGATGGTGACCCAACAGCTATCATCAAAGAGACGATCGACATAAACCTAAGAACTGAGAAGGACCCAAGGTTAACCAAGATTGGAACCTCCCTATCTCCTGAGGAGCGAGAAAATATGATTTTCTTTCTCAAGGAATATTGCGATGTCTTCGCCTGGTCATATGATGCAACATCACCTAATATTCAGCGAAGGGACAAAGCCTGTAAAGCAGAAACTCCGACGCTAAAAGACCCACCTTTAACTCAAAATTTAGGAAGAAATCGACAAACTGCTCAAGGCGAAGTTCATTACCCCCGTCGATTATTCAGAATGGTTGACCAACATAGTGGTCGTACCCAAGAAAGACAGGAGGATCCGAGTGTGTGTCGATTATAAAGACCTCAACAAGGTATGTCCCAAAGACAATTTCCCATTACCAAACATAAATGCCTTGGTCAACACCACTGCGGGGCATGAGATGTTGTCATTCATGGATGGCTTCTCAGAGTACAACCAGATCCCCATGGTAGAAGAAGACCAAACCAAGACTTCATTCATAACACAATGGGGAATCTACTGCTACTGTGTCATGCCCTTTGGCCTAAAAAATGTAGGGGCAACTTATCAATGGGCAATGACCAGCATCTTTCACGATTTGATGCACACCATCATGGAAGACTATGTTGATGACATTCTGGTCAAGTCTAAGACCAAGTCTGATCGTCTCACCAACCTAAGAACCATTTTTGAAAGACTCCGAAACCATCAACTCAAACTCAATCCACATAAATGTGCCTTTGGAGTTGAAGGGATTCAGCAACTCAAACTCAATCCATTTGAATGAAATCAGTAAATACGAGTGATTGGTGAGTCCTTACTCGTGATAAACCAAGTTTAAGGGATTTGGAAGGTGAAAGAGGAAAAGCTCAAACCCTATCAAGAAAAGGTGGAAAAGATGATCCCATATTTTAAGAAAATCACCTTTCAGCACGTATCTAGGGAAATAATCGGTTAATCGATACCCTTGGGATCCTTGCTTCAATGGTTGATATTCCTTTAGAAGTCACCACACTGTCATTCTACATCAAGAGCAAACATGATCCTTCCCCACCAAGGATCGAAGAAGAAATAGAACAACAAAATGAGAACGATGGGGAAGCATCTCTCGTGGCTTCAGATGCTCTAGTTAAGGCAAAACCATGGTTCCACGATGTTTTTTCCCTGCTAAAAGATGGGTTATACCCCGAAGGAGCCACCAAAAAGGATAAAGAAGTCCTTCGAAAGTTTTCTATGGGATTCTTATCAAGAGGAAGAACAAAAGATCGAAGCACAAATTGCTTCCCTTGTTACTTTGGATGAAAGACGACTATGACCAACACAAAATATCCATACTTACCAGTGTAGAATCGAGAGGGCATATTATAGAAAAGTTGTTCCTCGACAATTCAGAGAAGGAGACGTGGTACTCAAGAAAATCTTCCACACTCCTGCAAATCCACCCCCTTTAGGCAAGTTCAAATCTAATTTGGAGGGGCCATTCGTGGTTACCCGAGTGCATGCAGGCAATTCTTACAAGATCAAAAATCAGGAGGGGTACGAGCTCAATGACCCCATTAATGCGATGTATCTCAAAAAATACTACCGGTAACGGACTCAAAAGAGTAGTGAAAACCTGAAAAGGCACCATAAAGAAAAAAGAAATGGATGTGGTGAAAACCTGAAAAGGCATCACGAGTTAAAAAAAAATAAGAACTAAAAAATCTCCAAGAAGGAGCTTCCGATTCAACAATATTGCACAAGCAAAACACTCAAGTACAAACAACTACTTGCAAGTTCCAACAATAATGTACAAGCAGACCCTGAGGACAAAGACTCCTCTTAAACCCTGGAAGAACATCGAGACCTCTCCAAGATGGAAGCCTGGTAAGAATCTAGAGAATTCTTCATGGACCCACGAAGCACGGCATGAAAGCTTCAAGGTAAAGAGACAACTTTGAGACCTTTGAGTCCTCACGATCCCACAAGGAAATCCTTTCATCATCTTTGGTTAAAACATAATGAAGTAAATGACCACCAAAGGGGCCACAGGTGGCAAAACTGTAAGGCCCGTCCTTTCTGAAAATGCTTTTTCAATTTAATTGTTAAAATCGTCCATTTTCAAATCTAAGAAAGGACTTCCTCCATCGCTACAAGAGGTTAAATTGTTAAAATCGTCGACTGGATCCCCTGAAGCAAAATGCGGCAAGCTCATCCGTGTGTGTGCATACGATGACCCAATAACCAAAAATTTCGGACAAAAACCCTATAACTAGGGGACTAAATGTGTAAAGATTCAGTTAGAAAAATGTGTGCAAAGAGAGTGTCCCGCTCTACTTCGACGAATCAATTGCACACGTACAAGTTGAACAAAGACCCCCGAATGGGGGCAGCAACAAGGAGAAAATAAAAAAGTAGAAGGGATTCCACAATCCCAGAGGACCAATCAAAATGGGAAATAAAAATCTGATTTTATTCATCCATTGAAAATGGGCTTATTATATGCACTTACGCAATCAACTCCGGTTTCGCGACCAAAATTTCTACTGTCCTAGTAGACTTCGAGAAAAATAAAACTACTAAAAAATAATGTTGATCATGAGATCAACTTATTTCATGGCAAGAAAAAAATAAAGAAAAATAAAATATTTGATAATTCAGTCTTCGACTTCGGATCAACATCCTTCTCCTTGAGTTCCTCTACGAAGGCCATCCATCGTGTCAATTCGACTTCAGCCTCTTCCTAGCTGATGTTAGACATGTCCTCATTGGATTTGATTCGTTTATTGCGGAAGAGGCATTGCCTTCTCGAGAAAGCACGGAATCCTGAGTAGGAGTAGAAGGTTCGCTACGAAGTCTCAAAGATCTGGGGCATAGTGGAAGAGGGCAGGCACGTTCCCACCAAGAATCGTAGTCGGAAGTGGTCATGGGCTTGTATTTTTTGACCAACCCCTCACTGGAAGCAGACTTCTTCCCCTTCCATGACAAACCTACCTTAACAAGAAGTGTGGAAGAGTGTCATTGAAGCAAAAAAATAGGGCAACGATCAATCACCTCTATAGGAGAAGTGTAATTCTAAGTATGGCGAAACTGGCGAAGCACCCTTTGAGGGAAGTACCCCTCTGTGAAGATTTGCCCGGTTAAAATAAGACATGAACATCCCATAGCAAGCAGAAACATGGGCACATTCTCAAGACCCCTGATCACCCAATCAAATGATGACAACTCGTTCAAAAGCCGTCAATAATAATTGACATCTCAAGGTCGGGTGGTATCATTAGCGTATGTCAGTCCCAGAGCAGCAGATACAGTCTTCGTTGATCGAGGAGGACAGACAATGGCAATGTGTTCATAGGCCCAAAACTACAAAAAAACAAAAGCCAAAGCACCTCAACATGTCACAAAACAGCAAGCAAGACCCCCTGACTCATCTGGAATAAGATTATTTGGGCGACACTAGTAGTGTCGCCCAGCCTATGTGGGCGACACTGGCAGTGTTGCCCGCCCAACTCAGACCAACCCGGTTCAGTCCAGGCTTTTTCGAGTATATTTTTATGGAAAAAATATGAGTTCCAAGGATAAAAACCAGAAGAAAAACTAAGTTTCAGGGAAAAATAAAATACAATTGAGCTTGAAAATACACTTGCAAAATCAAGATATTGTCCTCAATGAATCTGTCGCCTCGCATGTGGTCATGAAGACCTCGGTAAATGCCTGCCAACATGGTCAGAACAATGGTGTAACCCGCTCGCTCCCAGAAGGCATGGGCTAAAGGAATAAGGGAACTATGAACCGTCTTACGACCGCTTGGAAAAAAATGGAGCCCAACAGCACAAAAAGGAAATTATAGATCTGTTCGGTGGCCCGAGAACGCACCTGATTCCGGACCAGCAACTCTATATCAACCCACTGACTATGTGAAGAGTTGGCAGCCCCCAACATTCGCGCACCCATGATGAAATGATCGTCAGTGGCAGTAGAGGGTTCATACGCAATCTCGGCCAAGCTCAAGCCAAAAACCCTGGCAAATTCCTCCAAAGTTGGAGTTGTCTTGCTCGTAGGAAGGAAGAAGGTGTTTATTTGATAGTTGAACCTCTTAGCAAGAGCCTCAAGAAGTGAAAAGTTCACAAGGCAAGAGGCGATGTTCAAGATGCCTATCATCGAAATTAAAGCAAAAAAAGCCATGAGCTCGGGCCATTGTTGAGCGAAAAGAAACCAATCCCTGAACCAGGGCCCAATGACGGAAAGTCGTTGATCATCGAGGACCTTCACCCAATCGAAGGCCGTACGAGATATGGCAGGGAAGACCTTCAAGGAAGTGCCTCACCCTAGGAAAAAGAGGGGAAGCCTCCTCCTCTCTTCCATTGTCAACCCGCTCAGAAACCTGCCCTTTGCCCTTGGAAATCACATTGTCCTTCCTAAGAGACATGAATGCCTAAGGGTTAGAGCAAGAAAAACCAGTAAGATCAGAGGGAGGATGATGAAGAAAGACAAAGATGAAGATGGGAAGAAGAAAAATGAGTTTGAAGGATGAAGAGAGAATGGGACGGAATATGATTTTTATAGAACATAGGAAATCCAACCCAAAACTCGTCCTACAGCTATCCACTTCGGCCAACAAAAGGTTTAGATAACTCTAAAGCCTTCTAAAATGATAAAAATAAAATTTGGGGGTCGGTGGTCTGGGCGACATGCTTGGTGTCGCCCAACTCCGTATTCAAGCTGGGTGACACGGGTCGTGTCGCCCACAAAATTTTGAAAAAATGACCCTCTCTCATCCCATTTTCCAAATAAAAAAAATAAAAAAATAAAAGAGCCGTAAACTCGTGAGTCGTAAACTCGTGTCAACCTAAGTCCAATCCAGTTCAACGTCAAACTCGTGCGACGTAAAAGAGTCGAGACAGGTACCATCAATCCCTGTATGATGCAAAAGGTTGGGTGTATCCAATTCAAAGTGAAACTCGTGCGACATAAAAGAGCCGAGACAAGTAATGTCTATCCCTGTATGATGCTAAAGGTTGGGTGTATCTAGTTCAACGTCAAACTCATGCAACGTAAAAAAGTCGAGACAGATACCGTCTATCCCCGTATGACGATAAAGGTTGGGTGTATCCAGTTCAACGTCAAAGTCATGTGACGGAAAAGAGCTGAGACAGGTACCGTCTAGCCCCGTATGACGTGAAAGGTCAGGTATATCCAGTTCAATGTTAAACTCATGCGACGTAAAAGAGCCGAGGCAAGTAACGTTCAGCCCCATATGACGTAAAAGGTCGAGTGTATTCTGTCTAGCCCAGTATGACGTGGAAGGTCGGGTGTATTCCTTCTAGCCCTGTATGACGTGAAAGGTTAGGTGCATTTCGTTTATCCCAGTTGATGTAAAAGGGACGGGTGTATTATGTCTAGCCCCGTATGACGTAAAAGGGTCGGGTGCATGGTCCATCACTGCATGAAGCTAAACTGCTTAGAGGGCTCTATGGTTGCAAGAGTTAAAACTGTTAACCAACCAGGTTTTCCGAAATATCTTTGTCTTTTCAAAATTTTCACTATATGTCTTGTGTTTTCAAAAACTTTAATTTTTTTGTTAAAATCGTAACATGTCCTTGCTCCGGGTTCTATTTCAAATCTCCCCCTGCATTCAAAAATTCTGAAGCGACTTTCAAAATATAGGAGCTTGGACACTCGAATATGATGATTATCGCGTTATCATGATTGTCGCTTTGCTACCTCGTCTCTCTCTTCGAAATCTGCCAGATAAGTCTCTTCATATAGAAAGCCTTTTCCTATAGACAACCTTAGGAAACCCTAAGGAAATGAAAGAAGATGCCAGGGTTAAAAAATTTCAAACTGTGAAACCCCTGAAGTTAAGTGGCATGGCCAGAAAATTCAACTTGAGTTTCAAGCTTGTGTAACTCACCGACATCTCACGCCGAAAACCTTAGGAAGAAAAATACCCTAAGTGGGTGAGCTCAGTGAGCATAATGACTTTGAGGGATTAGTTGGTGTGCCCTCTGACCACATGACTTCAAAAAGAAATTTAAAATGTCTACAATATCTCTGACGTTCACCTGCCCCTCGAAGGATAGGGAATGCCACAGTGTCTATTTCTTTGTCACTCACGTGTCCGTCGAAGAACAGGGAATGCCAAAGAGGGGGCAACTGTAGACACCTCATTTTAAATCTGGCAAATTATTATGGTTTTCTGAACCTTTAAGATCACACTATCTTAGTAAACCCAAATCCATAGTCCACACAGCCTACCCTGTGACCCGAAACCAATCTGCCTACCTGGAACTCTGCAGAAACCCTGTTTTGACTCAGAATCCTGTAGACCCCCTGTTTTACCAAAACAATCATTAAAATAGTAAAAAAATCCATTTTTACCCAAATTTTCTCTGAGAGCTTCATAAGGGGCTGAGGAACACACCCAAAGTAAAAAATTTCAATTTAGACATTGTTTGATTTGGGCAACATTAGCAGAAGGCGTGTCGGCTAGACTTGGGCGACACCACTGGTGTCGCCCAACCCCTCTTGTCCCAAATTGATTTATTTTCTTTAGATTTTATTTTATTACCTTCTTTTGAGGTTTTTGCCCTTTTTATTTGGGTGACACTAGGCGTGTCACCCAAATCCGTACCTCAAAATTGGAATTTTTTGGATGAGGATTTGTTGGTTATGGAAACTTATTCTTCCCAATAGATCCTTTACCCCTTTATAATCCCATTTCATGGCCATTCAAGGGGGATGGCTTCAAAATATTGAAAGCCTAAGAAAGAGTTAGCTGCGAAAACACTAATCTTAACCCTAACCCTAAGCTTGAAAACCCTAAACCTTAGACCTAGGGCACAACAACCCTAGTTCTAAACCATCTCCAAGGCACAACAACCCTTCTTCAACCACAGATCTGCTGGTCAACATTCAAATCAGAGAGGCAAAGAGGATGTCGGTTCTGATACAGGTGAGCCCTCGAAGGCTCGGGAGTCCCGGGGCATCCGGCCTGGTTTGGTATCGTTTCTTCCTCTTCCTTTCTTTTTATTTTACTGTTTTGATTCTTTTTTATTTATTTTGATCTGTTAATTTTCTTTAAAAATTGTGTTTTGATACTATCGATAGTAGATCTGCTCGTTTTCGAGCAAATCTGAATTTGATTTGTCCCACTTTCTCTACCACTCATTTTCATAAGTTTAAGGTTTCAAGATCTGAGAGATCTTCGTCCGAAGATCTGTCAAACTTTTATCATAAACAATATATACATAGGCAATGATTTCATGCAACCATTGTATAAGAATATGATGCAATAACCTTAAAAATCCATCTTATGGCCATTTGCTTGATCCAAAATTTTGAAATATACACTCCTTTCATTCTAATGAACAATTACAGAGAAAGAAAATATTGAAAACACAACCTAGAAAGTATTTTTTAGCCCAATTAATATAGGTTGTTCATTTTGGTGAGATGCTTAGATCTACGCCTTAGAAGGATTTTTTTTATTTTTAATTTTTTTGGATAGCTTTATTATCATTAGATAAACAATATTAAAAAATTTAAAAAATGATTTTGAGTTTATAAAGGCTAAGATATTGAAATTCATAAAATAAATGGTCTAGATTCGTTTTTGGAGGGGACTCACTTTGACCATATTTAGGATTCAAATTGAAATTGTTTTTGGGGGGGATTGATTATTGAGATGAATAGAGTGTGTGTGCAGAATTTGGGGTAACACAAATACTACAAACATGGTTTTCTAGAAGTATCGTTACATTATACTATAATACAACCGTTGCATTGGATCATTTTCTCTCTCTCACT
>NW_006495382.1:47647-68135 GCF_000471905.2 Amborella trichopoda | reverse complement strand
AACTCCTACAACCATAGAGCCCTCTAAGAAATTTAGCGTCATGCAGCGATGGACCATACACCCGACCCTTTTACATTAATATGGAGATAGACGAAATACACCTGACCCTTTTATGTCATATGGGGATAGACCTTTTCATTGAACAAGGTGGTTGTTCTTTGAACACACCCGACATTTTGTGTCAGACGGGGCTAGACGTTTTTCGTCAGGGTGGTTGTGCCCTGAACACACCCGACCTTTTGCGTCATACGGGGCTTATCGCCTCTTTTACGTTGCACGAGTTTGATGTTTTTCTTATCTCAGCTCTTTTAAGACGTATGAGTTTGACGTTTTTCCTGTCTGAGCTCTTTTACGTCGCACAAGTTTGACGTTGGACTGAATTGGCTTTGGGTGGCAATTTAGGCTCATGCCACCGAGGAGCATTTTATATTTGATTTTATTGAAATTTTTAATTTTCTAGAAACTGGTTGGCAATTTAGGCTCATGCCACAGAGGAGTGCTTTCTTCTTCTTCTTTTTTAAATTAATTTTTAAATTTTTGGAAAATTAGTTGGCAGTTTAGGCTCGTGCCACTAAGGAGCGTTTGGAATTTTTGAAACTTAATAAAAATGTTTGAAAATGGTCATAAAAACACATTATAAGCCAAAAATCGATCCCCGGAAGGCCTTAAAAATGAGTTGGGGAAAATTTGAGCAAACATTTTGGGAGACACGGCTGGTGTCGCCCCCTAAAAAAAAATTAAGCGAAAATATGGGGGGAATAACAAAAAAAAAAAATTGACAAAAGATTTAGGCGACACGAGGAGTGTCGCCCTCATAGGCTAGGCGACACGCCTCATGTCGCCCACAAAAAAAAAAAAAAAAATTTAAAAATATGATGTAAAAGGGGCTTTTTTTTTTCAAAAAATATGTGAGCGACATGGGTGGTGTCACCCAAGCTTGAGTACGGAATTGGGTGACACGGGGTGTGTAGCCCAAACCTCCACCCTCAACTTATTTTTTTTTTTTTTTCTTGCATTTAGGGTTATCCAAACCCGCTGTTGGCTGTGGATAACTATAGGACACGTTTTGGGCTGGCTTTCTTTTTTTCCTATAAAAATCATCCCCCTTCCCATTCTTCTCTCATCTTTCAAACTCAATTTTCTTCTTCCCATCCTCATCTCCTTCTTTCTCATCATCTTCCCTTTGTTTTTACAGATATTTTTTGCTCTCATCTTCAGGTTTTCATGGCTTCTAAGAAGGACAATGTGATCTCAAAGGGCAAGGGGAAGGTTTTCGAGTGCGTGGACAACAGAAGAGAGGAAGAGGCCTCCCCTCGTTTTCCTAGGGTTAGGCACTTCCCTGAAGTTCTACCCTGTCATATCTTGCAGGGCCTTCGATTAGGTGAAGTTCCTCAATGTGTCAATGGCTTTCCTATCATCGGACCTTGGTTCTGGGATTGGTTTCTTTCCGCTCGGCAATGGCCCGAGCTTATGGCCCTTCTTGCTTCAATTTTGATGATAGGCATCTTGAACATGGCCTCTTACCATATGAGCTTTCCACTCCTTGAAGCTCTTGCTGAGAAGTTCAACTATCAAATAAACACCTTCTTCCTTCCTACGGGCGAGACAACGCCAACTTTGGAGGAAGTTGCCAGGATTTCTAGCTTGAACCTAGCCGGGATTGCATATCAACCTTCTACTGCCACCGAGGACTATTGGGGGCTGCTTATTCTTCACATGGTCAGTGGGTCGATATGGAGTTGTTGGTTCGAAATCGAGAACAATCTCGTGTCGCCGAACAGATCTGTATTTTTCTTTTTGTGCTGTTGGGCTCTGTTCTTTTTCCAAGTGGTTGTAAGACGGTTCGTAATTCCCTTATTCCTTTAGTCCATGCCTTCTAGGAATGAGTGGGTTACACCATTGTTCCGACCGTATTGGTGGGCATTTACCGAGGTCGTCATGACCAAGTCAAGCGAGGAGACTGATTTATTGAGGGCAATGTCCTGACTTTGCAGGTATATTTTTTAACACAATTTTATTTTATTTTGTCCCTGAAACTACTTTTTTTGTCTGGTTTTGGATTCTGTAACCCATATTCTGCAACACATGTTCACTGGAAAAAGCCTGGCCCTATCTGGGAAAATCTCAGTTGGCCGACACGGCTAGTGTCGCCCGGGAACCACTGTCAATGTCGCTCAAGTCAGGACGACAGACCTAACGTCACCGAGGTCAAACTGTCCCGGATGGATCTGGGGTTTTGGGGTGTTGTTTTATGAATTTTTGGTATGCTTTTGACTTCTGTTTTCTATAGATTTGGGCTTATGAATATATCATTGTTGTCCGCCCTCCTTGATCAACAACGGTTGTATTTGCTACTCTGGGACTGGCATATGTCAATGATACCACTCGGCCTCATGATGTCAACCATTATCCCAGGATTTTGGACGAGTTGTCATCTTTTGATTGGGTGACCGTGCCTATGTTTTCACTTGCTATGGGGCATTCATGTTTTATTCTAGCAGGACAACACTTCACAGAGGGGTTTTCTCTCAGAGGGTGCTTCACCAATTCCGCCATATTCAGAATTATACTTCTCCAAGAGAGGCTATCGATCGTCGCCCTATCTTTCAGCTTTGATGGCACTCTTCCACTCTTCTGGTCAAGCTTGGTTTGTTATGCAAGGGAAAGAAGTCCTCTTCTAGTGAGGGGTTAGCTACGCAAGACAAGCCCACAACCACTTCCAACTATGACTCTTGGTGGGAACATGCTTGTCCTCTTCTACTATGCCCCAGATCTTCAAGACTTTACGGTGAGTCTTTTGCTCCTGCTCAAGATCTTGTGCCTAATCAAGAAGATGGCGCCTCTTGTTCAAATAAAATAATCAAATCCAATAAAGATGAGTCTGATATCAATTTAGAAGAGGCTGAAGTCAAATTGGCTCGATGGATGGCCTTCGTGGCGGAACTCAAAGAGAAGGATGTTGATCCAAAGCCGAAGACTGAATAACCGAAATATTTTATTTTCTGTATTTTTTTTCTCATGATCAGCATTATTTTTCAGTAGTTTTATTTTTGTTGAAGTCTGTTAGGACAGTAGGAATTTTGTTCATAGGACCAAGTTTAATTTGCATAAATGCATGTAATAAGTCCATTTTCAATAGAAAGTTAGAATTTTAAGATACGCAAAATTTTATTTTCTGTTCTACTTGATCTATTTTTTTTTTATTGCCCTTGTTGGGGGGTTTTTTAACTTGTACGTGTGCAATTGATTCGTTGAAGCATAGCGAGATACTCTCTTTGCACACACTTTTCCAACTGAATATTTACAAACTCAGCACCAAAGTTGTAGGGTGTTTGTCTCAAATTTTAAACTATTGGGTCATCATACGCACACACAGGGGAATGAGCTTGCCCCATTTTTTCTTAAGGGATCCAGTCTCGAGAAAGACACTCCCAGACTACCCAATTTCGTCATTAGCGAGGTTCACCCATCTCTGATATGTGGTAGTTGGTAGTTATACTCATACAACCATGGAGTGCCTAGCTAGTTTCAAGCCTTCATAACAGGCGTAGGAAGTTGGCTTCGAGAACGAGGCCAGATTGATTAACAGTTTCACCTATTGTAGTGATGGAGGAAATCCTTTTTAAAAGAGTTTTGTTTTTGAAAATGAATGAGTCAAATTGAAAAAGGCATTTTCAAAAGGGACTGACCTCACAGGTTTGCCATCTGTAGCCCCTTTGGTGGTCATTTTCTTAATTATGTTTTACTCGAAGATGATGAAAGGATTTCCTTGTGGGATCGTGAGAACTCAAAGACCTCGAAGTTGTCCTATTACCTTTGGAGCTTTGATCCTATGCTTCGCAGGTCCATGAAGAGTTCTTTGGATCCTTGCGGGCTCTCATCTTGGAGAGGTCTACTATTCTTCCAGGGTTCGTCGAAGTCACTTTGGTCTTCCATTCATGTCACCCTCCCGCATCCTTCTGAGATGGCTTTGTTGAGAACCTGCAAGGTTTAGGAGGAGTCTTCGTCCTCAGGGTCTGCTTGTGCAATATTCTTGGAACTTGCAAGCACTCGTTTGTATTTGAGTGTTTGAATCGAAAGCTCCTTCTTGGAGATTTTTTTTATTCCTTTTTTTTTTTTATATACCCGTGATTCCTTTTCAGGTTTTCACCACGTCCATTTTCTTTCTTTTTTTTTTTTTTTCTTTCTTTTTGTGCCTTTTCAGGTTTTCACCACTCTTTTGTAGCCCGTTACGGGTAGTATTTTCTAAGATACATCGCATTAATGGGGTCGTTGAGCTCGTACCCCTCCTGATTTTTTATCTTGTAAGAATTGCTTGTGTGCACTCCGGTTACCACGAATGGCCCCTCCCAATTAGGTTTGAACTTGCCTCAAGGGTGTGGATGTGCAGGAGTGTGGAAGATTTTCTTGAGTACCATATCCCTTTCTCTGAATTGTCGAGGAACAACTTTCCTTTGGTATGCCCACTCAATCCTACACTAGTAAGAAACGATATTTTGTGTTGCTCCTAGTCGTCTTTCATCCAAAGTAACAAGGGCAACAATTCATGCTTCGATCTTTTATTCTTCCTTTGAATTTTTATGGATAAGCACTCAAAGAGGTTGCATCTCAACATCAATGGGTAGCACTGCTTCCATACCATACACCAATGAGTATGGGGTCATGCCAGTAGGAGTCTTCTCAGTTGTCCAGTAGACCCATAGCACGTCATTTAGCTTTTCATGATAATCCCTGTCTATAATGCTGAGAAGTCCTTTGTTCGTGGCCTCTGCCTGTCCGTTTCCTTGAGAGTAGTAAGGTGTGGAGAAGTTTTTATGTTATCCCAAACTTTTGGCACACCTTGGTGGATACATTGTCAGTAATGATTGACTCAGGAACGTCAAACCTAAAAATAATGTTGTTCTTTATGAAACGGGCGACATCTTGTCCCTCAATTTTGACAAATGATGTGGCCTCTACCGATTTTGTGAAGTACTTCGTAGCTATTAGTATAAAACAGTGGCCATTTGAGGCTTTTGGTGAGATCATTCCGATGATATCAAGACCCCACATGGCATAGGGCCATACGGGCGGCGTTGAGTTAAGTAGTACGGACAGTGCATGGATGAGGTCTCCATAAAGTTGACATTTGGAACACCTCTTCACGAACTTCCAATAATCTTCAGCCATGGTGGTTCAGTAATACCCTTGGTGCTTGATTTTCTGAGATAAGGCGGATGCTCTAGAATGACCTCCTTCATTATGTAACTCTGTCAGCACTTGGTTGATTTCTAGCTCATCGAGACACCGTAGAATGATGCCATCGACAGATTTCTTGAACAAAAGATCACCTCTTACTAAGAGTCTCATAGAAAATCTTTGAAGGGCTTCTTTATCCTTTTTAGTGGCTCCTTCGAGGTATAACCCATCTTTCAGCAGGGACAGAACATCGTGGAATCATGGTTTTACCGTAACTAGCGCATCTGAGCCACAAGAGATACTTCCTCATCATTCTCATTTTCTTGCTCTATTTCTTCGATCCTTGGTGGGGAAGGATCATGTTTGTTCCTGATGTAGAATAGCAGCGTGGTGATTTCTGGAGGAATATCGACCATTGAAGCAAGGGTCGCAAGGGTATCGGCGAACCGATTATTTTCCCTATTTACATGATGAAAGGTGAATTTTCTTAAAATATGGGATCCTCTTTTCTGCCTTTTCTTTATAGGGTTTAAGATTTTCTTCTTTCCCCTTCCAAATTCCGTGAACTTGGTTTATGATGAGTAAGGAGTCACCAATCACTTATATTTGTTGGATTTTCATTCCCATAGCATTCTCGATCCCGACTATCAAGGCTTCACATTCAGCAATGTTGTTGGTACATGGGAAATTTAATTTGATGGATGTTGGCATTAAAATGTTCTCAAGTGAGCATCGTCTGACTCCTACACCTGACCCGTATTCATTCCTTGCACCATCGAAGTATAGCTCCCAAACTGAGTCCTCAACTGTGAAGAGGTTCTCGTCAGGGAGATCTGTGTTGACGGGAGTGTTATCTGGCAGTGCATGTTCAGCCAAGTGGTCAGCAATGGCTTGTCCATTGATCGATTTTTTAATAACATTTTCGATCTCGAACTCACTCACTAACATTCTCCACTTCGCCAAACATCCATTAAGGACTGGTATCTCAAATAGACACTTGAGTGGGTCTATTTTTTAGATGAGTTTGATTGTAAGAAGTCGATCAAGTGAGAGGATCAAAGCAGTGACTAGGCTGGTTGATAATTGGCGTATTGTGGTAGCAAAATAGGCTCAGTAACGAAGATCGGCTCACGGGATCACCACTAGACGTTATTACCAATATCGACCAGCTAAGCACGATGGTCGGTCTGTCGTGGAAATAAAGCAAGCCAAGTGATTCTAGCATAGCAACATAACAGCTAGACGACAGGCCTGCCATGAGATGCTAACCTCAATCCCTCTTGGTCGAATGCAAGAGTAGCAGAGGAATGGATGAAGAGAAGAAGGGAATAAACAGAAGGAGAGAGAAAAAGGAAGAGAGGAGGGAGAAGAAAGGAGAGAAGATGCAGTCGGTGCTAGACATTATCGACTATTTCAAGAGATGAGAGAGGGAGGAAGCTGTCGGCGCTAAGTCTCGCCAACTGACAGAAGCAGAGAGAGAGAACCAGTCGACGTGACATCTCGCTGACTAACAGAGGAAGAGAGAGAAAATCAGTCGACATTAGGTCTCGCTAATTGACAGAGGAAGAGAGAGAAACCCAGTCAGTGCTAGGTCTCATCGACTGACAGAGGAAGAGAGAGAAAACCAATTGGTGCTAGATCTCGTCAACTAGCAGAGGAAGAGAGAGAAAATTTGTCCATGTGAGGCCTCGTCGATTGACAGAGGAAGACAGAGAAAACCAGTCGGCACAAGGTCTCACCGATTGACTGAGGAAGGAATGCTGATTGATAGTGGAAGAGAGAGAAACCCAGTCGGTACTAAGACTCATCGACTGATAGAGGAAGAGAGAGAAAACCAGTCGGCCCGAGCTCTCACCAACTGATAGAGGAAAACAGAGAGAAAACAAGTCGGCACGAGGTCTCACCGACTGACAGAGGAAGAGAGAGAAAACCAGTCGACGTTAAGTCTCTCCGACTGACAGAGGAAGAGAGAGAAACCCAGTCGGTGCTAAGTCTCAACAATTGAAAGAGGAAGAGAGAGAAGACAAATCGACACTAGGTCTCGTCCATTGATAAAGGAAGAGAGAGAAACCTAATCAATGCTAGGTCTCACTGACTGATAGAGGAAGAGAGAGAAAATAAGTCAGCGCTAGGTTTCACTGACTGACAGAGAGAGAGATGAGACCAACCGGTGCTAAGCCTCGCTGATTGCATCAGAAAGGGACAAATAGAGATAGAGATGAGAAGAGAAGAAAGAGAAAGCGACAAAGAAAAGAGAGAAAGAGAGGAAAGAGAGAGAAGAGAGAGAGAAATAGAGAGAAGAGAGAGAAAGAGAGAAAGAAGAGAGAGAGAAGAGAGAAATTAGAGAGAGAAAGAAAGAAAAGAGAGAAAAAAGGAGAGAGAGCGAGGAGAGAAATTTGCTTGTCCGAGGGTTACCGACCCTTTTCTTCTCTCCTCTCTCTCTCCAAGATGTACTCACAAGCTCAAGCAAGGAATCGAAATTTTTATTCAATCTTCAAACCATCAACTGAAGGTTGTGGGGTCCTTTTACAATGAGGCAGTGCCTATTTATATAGAATTGTGCCCAAACATGGGTGGATCGATTAAAATTAGACCTAATTGCTGAAAATTAAGATTTAATTGAATTAAACGAGATTCTAAAAATTAGTGCAAAATGACTGTTTTTTGCTTGCCTAACAATGTGTGGAATTCAAGAACAGTCCCGGCTGCTGCTTGAGAACTTGTGTGATCTTCCGTGGTTGACCCGGGGTTGCTATGATGCTCGTTTGATTGAAAGATTATTATTTCCTTGTGGAGCTCGACATGACGATTGTTTTGATACTAACTCCGAGCCATGAATTAGGTTTTCAAGCCATGATCTCGAGACTTAAAATTTGTTTGAATCTTGGAAAATTTTCATCGATAGTGGACTCGTTCCTTGATGTTTTTCTATAATTTTTTCATCGTAGTGCACTAAGCATGTCATCACGATCGCGTGACAATAAACAGGACGTGATTTTGAGCCCGAAATTAGATTTTACAACTTTTGAGTTTTAACTGAAATCTAGAATCTAGCGGCCGCAATTTGAGTTACTTCGTTGGCTTCGTGCATCAAATTTGACCTTCCATCATGTATGGGGGTTCAGACCAATGATAACCCTGGACCTTACGCACAAAATGGAATTGGTTTCGCGTAGATCCGTTGCGCGAGCGTCATAATTTGGTCCGTCAAGAGAGGCATGTCGCTGCTGAAGTTTCTGCAAGTTCTTCACGGATCGGCAACTTCTCTCTAGATTTTCTCCCTGCTCGGACATCGTCTCGAGGCGTGCCACATATCAAATTGTTCGTCTTGAAGAGACGAATACGCTCGCCAAATTTGGGAGCGATCCGACTTGGAACAAGTGAGTTACGGGCCCTGAAAGTGACTGCCCGTGACTGTGAAATCAGCCACCTTTAATGGTGTTTTGGTGCAGTGAGGCCACACGAGAATAGAGTGCGGCCCCTCCTGTTTCAATGTTTTGCTCATATCTTTGTTTTTGAGTATTCGATTAAGTCAAAACTTGGTCCATTAGGGTTTTCGACAGTGCCGGATCTAATGGAAGTGGTCCCACAATGATTTGAGATATTGAAAATGTAGTTCCAATTGTAGGGTCTGTTTCAAGGTACTAGAGGCCATTTTTCCAAAAAATGCTCCTTGTGTTCACTTCCTGAGATATGTCGGAATGTGACGAAACTTGGCAGGTGGTATTTTTGGATTACTGATGACGATCTTGACCAATTCTGGTTCATTCTGAGACTGTCGGGAACTTTCACTGTTTTGTAGGCTTTATTGACTTGCTTCCTACCAGGGACCAAGGTGCTGAAAAATACGTTCAAATAGCTTGCCCCACTGAATGTTGTGCTTCAAGAGAAGCAAGAAGGACAATCATTTGGAAAGTTTCCTTCGGCATTTCCTTTTTTCCTTCCTAGCCACAGGACCACGTGAATGCCGAGGAGATTCACGTAATGGTGTAACTAAGCTATCAGACGTAGGAATGTATTGTTCGCAGAACCGTCCATGGAGACTTTAGGGGGAGAAGAGACCTTTTTTGAGGGATCTTGTCGAAATCCTCACCCTTGTGCGGACTTAATGTGATTCTGAATCTGAGAATTTTGTACGGACCTCGTCAGTCAGAATCGGGTCCATCTGGCAATTGAGTGCCATGGCGAAGGGCATTGTTTGCTGCTACATCAGGTTTGCTTTTGACGTTCAGAGTACCACTTTGGGTCTCAATTACCGGGTTCAGTCGGGGGCAGTGTTAGCCGATCTCGAAGGTCTAAGCCTGTCGGCTTGGAGAGCTGAAGTCTCTGGTAGGTTCTCCCCTTGCTTTGTCAGTTTTTTGCCTTTGTAATGTTTGTTTCTTAGAGTGTAATTGTGACCTCGTGAGAATAATGTTCTTCCTCATGAGACTTGTCTTGCCATCTTGACGAGTCTTCTATCTTTCAAGTCCTTTTGCAATTGGACTCAAACTGCCAGAATCTTTTCCTTGTAGCTCATATTTTTTGGTTCCTGGTTTTTATGTCACTAGGGATTTTCTTCTTTTGAGTGAGAATTGAAGCTGCCTGTTGAGGCAAGTTCTGCATCAACCTGTTTATTAATCCAATCATCCTTTGCGAATTTTTTCTTGGTCTTGGGATGCAACGCCATAGAGATGGTTTTCACCAACTTCTTTTTATGAGGTTCTTTTACCCATGACCTTCTAGTCATGTCCACCCTTTTTTTTAAATTCTTTCTCACGATGCCCTTTTGGGTTTTCACTGTGCTTGATTTTTTACTCACGAAACTCTTTTACTCATGGTTTCGTGACCATGCCCATCTGTCATTTTTACTCATAACGTTCCCTTGTTCAGGTATACGCTATGCTCGTTATTCTTTTCTCTTTTTCTTTGTGAAGGCGTGTTTAAGGTCATGCCTCTGAGACCTGTGCGAAACAGTTTAACGTTATGTGGCTTGGACATGCACTATGGTTTAAGGTCATACAGCTGGACCATGATAGTGATGGATGGTAGTCTATGAAGGCCATAGAGTGAGTATGGTGATGGTTTAGCTCACTTGGGGAGATGGCTAGGGGCTACCTATGAGAGATGGATGATGTATGAAATGTGAGTGGACGATGGTGACCCACTAACTTACAACGAGTATGGATGGTGGGATGGTTCGTCATTTCGTGAGCATGGGTGAGGCTCACTATTGAATGAGGTATGACGATGAAATGAATGAACTCATTGGGGAGGTAATGAAGGTGGTGCACGCACACTATCAGGTAGGTTAGGAAAGGCATGCGTGAAAGTGCGTAAAGGCATGTGCGCGTATGTGGAAGCGAGTTTATGGTCATGCGTCCATGACGTAGGCAAAGTAGTTTATCGTCATGCCAGCAGAACGTGCACTATGGTTTAAGGTCATACAGCTGGGCCGTGGTTGCTAAGCCTTTTAACATCATGCAGCTAGGACGGGTGTTATGGTTTAAGGTCACACAATTAGACCGTGGTTATGTAGTTTAAAGTCATATGATTAGGACTATACAATTTAAGGTCGTGCAACTAGACCTCCCCTACAGTTTAAAGTCATATAGTTTGGACCATGGTGATGTGCAGTTTAAGGTCATGCAACACGGACCACTGCTATAGTTTAAGGTCATATAGTTTGGACCATGGTGTTGTACAGTTTAAGGTCACTCAACACGGACCACTGCTACAGTTTAAGGTCATATAGTTTGGACCATGCAGTTTAAGGTCGTGCATCGAAACTGGCGCTAGTTTTTGGCACTCAACCGATGATGAGTGCTGAAAGACTTTAATCAGCGCTAGTTGTTTTGGCGCTCAATCGGCACTGGGTATTGAGAAGCTCAACCAGCGCTGAGTGTTTGTCAAACTCACCTGGGGCTATTCGTTAATACGTAACTGGTGCTGAGCATTGAGAAGCTCACCTAGTGATAAGTGTTTGAGAGGTTCAGCCAGTGCTGTTCCAGTGCCTTAACAGCTTTTGGGAGTGAACAACTAAGTCCATTTGTAATGGCTGGTTCTTTTTACCAAATACATGATGTGAAGATGCTCCCAAGGGAAGGAGAAACGACGCCCGTGATTTTACGAGTGAAGTTTTATCAAGGGGTGAACCCATTTGGTTGACCCAGCCAGTGTGCGAACCAGAATGGCCCCTTAGTGTTACGTTCATTATTGACCCCGTATGCTTTGAAGTGTGGGAGGGCAATGATGGTAATGTCTGTATTAAAGAAGGGATAACACTTCTTCATTGTATGCATTAGAACATAGCTTTCGGGGAGAACTTGCCCACCTTGGGGACGTGAATGGTCCAGGCAAAGAGATTACTTAGGTGGTCGGCAAAAGGCCTCCGGATTCATGGAGAGCACCAATATCTGAAGGGATAGGCTTCCTGAGCTGCCAAGGTATTAGCTTCATATGGAAGCACTATTGAGCGTGCTTTGCTATTAGCAGCGGTCCAGTGTTCAGGCAGCTGCTACGATCGTTGCTCTAATACAGTAAAGGTATTGCTGAAGACGTGGAGCCATGTAAGCAATACTTGGCTTCTTGGGCATGGTGAAGAGGGAAACTCTTTACTATACCTTCACTTCATTGGAGGTATCTCGATGATTGGGGCTATGTATGACGAGTTTGTGCCCTCAAACTCAGTCATCTTTGGTGGTGTTAACTTGGGGGGTGAAGAGCAAGGGGAATAGGTTCCTCTATCGCCTGTTGGGACAGCAGTAGAGGCCCTCATAAGAGAGGGTCAATACGGTGAGGTTGGCATCGAAGAGCCCGTGCAGATTGAGGCTGGGGCCGCTTATGAGCCTGAAGGGCAAGAAGCTCTAGGTTTTGCCCTTGTTTCAGAGGAGCCAGTGACTTAGATGGCTATCACTTCAACAAGCCCGATCCTTGAGGTCGAGGTGTCTTCCGCAGTGGTGGCCTCAGTAGCACCATCTAGGCCTTTTTTCGGTGGTGTTTCTAGCATGATTGAAGGCATATTTAGAGTAGGGCTTGAGGGAGCTACCTTTTAATGAGCTAAGAGAAGGCTTGGTCAAGCTGAGGGAGTTTGTTGTGACTACTGCGGTCGGGACGGTGCCAGAGGTGCTTTCCCATTTCAATGCAACTCTAAACGAGTTAGAGAGCTGGTAGTTGGGAGTGCTGCATCATGAGGAAGAAACTAGAAGGGTAGCCTCCTTGGAAGAGTTGATCTTGCCCAGTCGCGAGAAGATAGATGCTTGTATTGAGAAGAAAGCCTTGATAACTGGGCGCCAGCAGAACCTCAAGAGAGAGGCACAAGGAAGCTTTAAGAGAATGATCGAAGTCAGGGAGGCAATGCTAATACTGAAAGAAGAATTCACATGCCTCAAGACGGAGATGGCTCAAAGGAAGGCCATGGAGGCCTCTTTGGTTACAGATTTGTCTGAACTTGATGGCACAATTGAGTCGAAAACTGTGGTGATGACAGAGGCGACTCAAACAGTGGCGGAGCTGAAGGCACGTGTTCAAGGCAACGAGACTTCTCTTGAAGCACGCAGCGCAGAGATCAATAAGATGATTGATCGTTTCTAAGCATGTCATTCCCCTTTTTTTCAGTAGCTGTAAAAGTTTTGACTGATGAATAAATCGTTTCTCTTTTTTATTGACTTTACTGCATGATTTCATCATCTCTTTACTTTTGTTGTGCTTCATGTGATTCTTCTGAATGCATCTCGATACTTTCATTATCCCAAGAGACTAATACCCTAGGCCTTGTCTAGCCCCATGGTGGGCTGCTGCGGCTTGGATAACTTCGAAATAGGGAGTAGTTGTTGTTTCTCCTTTCAATGTTTGATTGGTCAAGGGCTCATAGTTCATTTTTCTCATGATTTGGTGAGCCTAGTTGCTATAGATAGTCCAGTTACAAGGGGCTTCGACCTCTGTTAGTGGCTTACTTTGAGCTCATCATAGCTTTTAGTAAAACTTTTGGCTGGACAACGGTCTGAGGAACATCCTCTATACTTATAGCAACCAGATTCGTGGCAGTTGTCACACTGCTTTTGCTTTCAAGAGTGCAATGGGGATATGCAAGACTTTTTGATGGTCTGGCGTATAGGTGATCCTTAGAGCCGAGAATTCTACCCCCATTGCTTGCTCGATCTCATAAATGACTACTGGTTCATTTTTCGACCAAGGTGGCTCAGAACTGGGGGCAGAAGGTGAAGACTCTTTTTCAAACAAAGAGGGAGTTTTTTGAGGATGATGGTTGGGATGTTGAAATGAAGAGTAGTTAGGGGTAAAATTATGTTATGCCTTTCTTCTTCCTTGAATATGTTCACTAACATCCTTCCAACATCCTCAACATCTTCATGAGACAAGGACACAGTCTTGCTTCTAGACTCATGACCTTCATCACTCGGCTTCTAAGGCAATGCCAGATCTGTGAAGTAATATTTAGCATCTGCGTAATGAATTTTGGCCATAGGGAACGGTCTTTTGTCAGCATAGACTGTATGCTGTCTCCCATCTCGGCTATATTTGAAGCACTGATGCAATGTTGCTAGAACCACCCCCTGGTAATGGAGCCATGGCCGATCGAGAAGGATATTGTAAGAAGTGTCGATGTCGATTACATGAAACTGAGCGTAATCGTTCAACTCACCGATCGTAAAACGAAGGCGTACCGTGCCATCTGGCTTGTCCCTTGATTGGTTGAACCCTTGTACTGTGACAAGGGTCGGGGTAAGATCTTTGGACCCCAATCCTAATCGAGTAAGGATCCTCCTTGGAATCAGGTTGACTACTGACCCTCCATCTAACGTAATTCGGTTGATGGGGCATGCATTTAATTCACCAGCAACAAAGAGAGGGCGATTATGAAACTTTTCCCCTAGCTGCAGATCGTCTTCTGCAAAGGTGATTGGCATAAATCCTAGCAGAATTGTCGAGTCTACCTCGATAGGTTCTACTTTGGTCTCGTACACTTCTGGGTCAGAGAGAGCTTGAATCAAAGCCATTCGGTAATCCTTTGAGAGCATGAGGGCATCGTAGACATTGAGAAGGGCTGGAAGCTTCCGTAGATGTCCCATCACATCATATTTTACCTTTCCTTGATCAAGGCCTTGTGCTCCTAGTCCTACCATTGATTTGGTGGGTATATTGGGTTGAGGAGCAGGTTTAAGTAAAGCAGGTTTATTTTGGCCAGCTGGCTGACTTGATTGCACGGCGGGCTTGGTTCGAGTGACCGAAGTTTAAGGTTTTGGAAGGGGCTGAGTGCATGAGATAAAAGGGGTCCCACGAAATTGGAGAATAGGAGGATAAGCATACTAGCCGTTGGATTAAGGGGCAGTGGTAAACTAGGGAAGTTCAAGGTGTTCGACTTCTGCAGTGGAGGCTGCAACGTCCTCCATGATCTGAGATTTATCTGCCCCGTGTTGGGTATTGGTCCTTAAATTTGCACCATGTGGCAAGCTCCCTGAGAATAAAAGCTTTGCCATCTCGACTCTCTCAATCTCTGCTCGAAGTCAGGCTTAGGGGGCCACTGGTGTTTCTTTTGCTTCGATTTCTTGCGCTTCTTTGAAGAAGGTGGCTCTGCCTTGGCTTTAGCTACCACGGCATCAACAATTGTTAAGAATCTTGCTGCCTGCACCAGGGTCTTTCTCAATTGCTTCCGTTGCATCTTTGTTATGTTTGATCCCTCAAGTTCTCTATCGAGAGAATCGAAGTCTGGACTTATCAAGGTTGTACCTGTAGGAGACATAGACAAGGAAGAGTGAGAAGCAGGAGAAGGAGGAGGAGTAGGGTTAGAAGGTGGGGGACTTTTAAGGTCGTTCCCCTCATCAGACCGATCTGGGCAGCGTTTTACTTCATCTCCAGAGTTGGACAGGTGCAGGGGATCTTTTAGGTCTTTCCCTTGCTTAAACCGTTGGGGTGTGCTTTTAACATCGTCACCCTCATTGGACGAGAGCATCCTCTTGACAGGATGAAGAAGGAAAAAGGATTGCACTAGGGATGAAGTTCAGCAACGTTGGCAACGGGGAAGGGGCTTGAGCAATTCCTGCTCGACTATGGGTTGAGCGGTCTTGTTTCTTCGGCGAGCAGCCCTTGGTGCTCATCTCTTTCTGGTTTTCTGACATGATGTTTGATTCATCTCACTGGGGTGGAAAACGACTCTAGCTTGGTGAACCGCTTCTCATCTGAAAGACTTGAGTCTGCTTTGGCCATGGTAGGTTATCCATGACTGAGAATTTGAGGGTTCTGCAGAGTTTGAGTCATTGATAGGAAGGTACTCATTTGTGAGATCTTCTTACCCAGATAGAGAAGTGATTTAGGAATCAGTTATGGGGAGATTGTAAAATTCTTGACACTCCCTCATCTTCTCTGCAAATATATCAAGGAAAGTTGTGCATTTTGACAAATAATGACCTCTTGTTTGATGGAATGAGCACCAACGATCTTCAGTTCCCTTAGCAAGGCGTGGGGTTGTCTTGCCTGCTTTTGTGTGATTATGCCTTCTTGAAGCATTATAATGAAGAAAGTGTGAAGGATATCAGAAATTTTGTCTTCCTCTTAAATGGTTATGGCATGGGAGGCCTCAGCTGTCCCAAAGGAATTCTTCAAATCTTCAAGCTTTATCTGACCTTTTAGAATGAGGGCCTCAATGACATCCTTTAGTGCGTAGCAGTCATCTGTGGGATGATTGATCCTCCGATGGTAGGCACAATAATTTGCCTTAGTATCAAGGCCAGACTGCTCAGGGAAATTGGTTTCTGGAAGCTGGATCATATTCTGCTCCAATACTAACTGGAACAGCGTATGGACCCATTCCTTCTCTAAGGGATAGACCTTGTTCCTATGTATGGCGAAATAATCACCCCAATAAAGTTTAGCTGGTGGAGGTACCTGATTGTATGACAGTTGTTGCTTGCCAGTCGGATTTGAGGCCTCGACATGTAGAGCGATTTCAGGTCGCATGTTCCGCACGCAAGTCTGGACTGCTTCCTTCTAAAGCATAAGATTAGGATGGCGAGAAGCCAAGTTTCTCCATCTTGATATGAACTGGTCCACGGGTTCATCTGGTTCTTGAGTCAAGGTGAGAAGTTCGATAGTTTGAACCTCCCTCTCGACCTCATAAAAGTGTTGATAGAACAATTTCTACATCTCCTTCCATGTATGCACCTAGTTTGGAGGAAGTCGAGCATACCATTGGAATGTCAAGCCATCGAGGGTCTCAACGAACTGTCGGAGAAGAAGTCTCCCATCAACCGTTGTTTCCCAACATGCCGCCTGGAAGTGGGCAGTATGCTGGTTCGGGGAGGTGGTTCTACTGAATAAGAGAAACTTCCCTTTCTTATAGTTTAAGGGGAAAGAGACTGATCAATATAGGAGGGGTAAGGTCTTTGATAAGGCGTCGCACCCTGTATCCCCGGAATTTGTTTGTTCTTTAGGCTATGGGTGACCATAGCGTCAATATCTAGCTAAGAGACCAAATGAGGGACAGAATTGTCTTGTGAGGTAGAAAGAGGGGGCTGCCGTGGAGGTGCACCATCAGAGTGATGGAAATTGACCACATGGTTAGCTGACTGGCATGCCACATCAATACAATCGATCTTTGCGATCATCGCGTGCACTATATCCTCAAACTTGTTCATACGATCCTCCTGCGCATCACTGGGCTCTCTTACGATCATTACGCTGACCATTTCTCTAGGGAAGTCAACGTTAGTGGCAGCTGAAGGCTTGCGAGCTTGATGAGTCATACGTGGTAGGTCAGTCAGTAAGGGGTCAGCATGCCCTGATTGAACTCGACTCCTATACGTGGATCGCGTTTGGACCGATTCTCGATGGTCTTGGGACCGTGGTTGCTGAGTGGTCGGGTCTTCTTCCATGATAGTAACTACAGCATAGGGCTCATGGAGCTCTTCTTCAAGCTTCATTATCTGAAGGGGATAGAAGGGATTCAGGTGAAGGGTCATCAAATTTGGCTGTTTTGACTGCCTTGGTCACCTCCTTAGTAAAAATTCATAGACCTCCATCACGTTTAGCCTTGAGGTTTTGATGGACCTCATGCCAAAACTGCGATCTAGGTCATGGTAGGTCAACTCTTCTCACACAGGAGAGAGCTGTCTTCATCAGATGCGACAATGGATGAGGGTTAGGAACTAGAGTCTTCTTGGGTCGGGGAGGTTAAAGGACTTGATATTCCATGAGGTCCATGCCCCGAGCTCTCTTATGAGCTCCACAGACATGACCTAAGTGATAGGGCTGGTTCAGGATGGTACTCTTAGGGAAAACCTTTGAGTACCAAGCCTGAAGGTGCTTGCTTGATGAAGAAGGGACAATCATGAGCAAGGTTTACTCATGAGGAGGCATGAGGGCGAGGGGATGTCTGAGATGGCGACGCGTGTGCGCCCTTCGAAGAAGGATCTCAGGGGACCTGGGGGTCCACTCGGGCTCATGCAGGTGATCTGGCCTTAGGAGGCCCAAAACTACGAGTAGGCGTCTATAAGAGAATGGGTGCAGGCATGCCCCTTATAGAGTGCGCTTGTGTGTGCATAGTAGGAGGACGAAGAGGTCGTCTCCTATGTACTTGGGTTGGCATAATAACGGCGTTGCCCAGAGCAGTGAGATGCATATGAGTAGCGTATGCAAGATCTGGCCTTGGAAGGTTCGATCTTGGACACGGACTCGAGGTAACAGAAGGCCTCGAGGTGTGGTTCGAGTGAGTGACCCACGAGCCTTGTGGTGTGTGTGAGGGATGGAGACCGTGGGGTTTCCGCCTCGAAGTGTTGAGCCTCTAGGGATAGAGACCAATGGTGAAAAAATGTGGGGGCTAGCCTTATGGCAACTCACAAGAGCAATGACAACTTGCTTGCCTTTTGCAGAAAGGGGTTGGGCAGCCTTCCGCTGTATCTCAGGAACTCGTGACTTGCCAGTGGCTGGGTGTATGCTGTGTGGGGCAACATAAGTGTTGCCCATGTAGGACGCCTTGGTGGAGTTTCCACCAGAGTGAAGAGATAGGGAGTGAGGGACCTTCAAGTCCCTCCTCACACCGGTCCAAGTTAAGATCTGGGAGCTAGACAAGCGATCTTTGCTCAAGAGGATGGTCGGGAACAAAGTCGAAGGACCTTGTTCCTTAGGGACACTCTCGAATAAGGGGATAAGAAAATCCCCGATCTAGATAAATGGGTTACAGAACCCAGCAGCCATAAGTGAATATGAAAAGAGAATGAAAGCAGATAATAAAAGAAGAGACTAGTCAAACAAGAACGATCCGACTCAGTGGTAGTAGGTCCCTAGTGGAGTCGCCAAGCTGGTTAGGTGCCTCGATCTCGCCCTCCGGATCCTGGAGGATCGGGCGGCGCACATCTCAGGTTTCGAGGGAGACCCGGGACGTTTATGAGATCGTTCTCTCGGGAACCTTGTTCGAAAACGGGGGCAAGTGTTACCAACCAGTGAGAGAGGAATTTTAAAGGTGGGTTCGGTACTTACTTGGGTTGACTCGCGTGGGCGCCCTTTTAGATCACGAAGAAAGCCCCCCATTAATAAAACTGGTTCGAAATCGCTGCCCTTGGCTCGTATTCTTCTTATTTTTTGCTTTTTTGCAATCACACACGTATATGGAAAAGGTTATGGGACGGGTGGGTCAGACCTCACCCTTTTCCTCTCTGATGAACGTACACAAGCATGCGCATTAAAAAAGAAGAAAGAAAGACGGGGGAGAGAAGAATTCGACCAAGCGAGAGGATCAGAGCAGTGATTAGGATGGTTGATAATTGACTTAACGTGGTAGCAAAACGGGCCCAGTAACAAAGATCGGCTCATGGGATCATCACTAGACCTTATTACCAATATCGACCAGCTAAGCACGATGGTCGGTCTGTTGTGGCAGTAAAGCAGGGCAAGTGTTTATGGCGCAGCAACATTACGGCTAGACGACAAGCTTGCCATGAGATGCTAACCTCAATCCCTCTTGGTCGAACGCAAGAGTAGCAGAGGAATGGTTGAAGGGAAAAAGGGAATAGACAGAAGGAGAGAGAAGAAGGAAGAGAGGAGGGAGAAGAAGGGAGAGAAGATGCAGTCACCGCTAGACATTGTTGACTGTTTCAAGAGATGCGAGAGGGAGGAAGCTGTCGACACTAAGTCTCGTCAACTGAAAGAAAGAAGAGAGAGAGAACCAGTCTGCATGAGGTCTCACTGACTGACAAAGGAAGAGAGAGAAACTAGTCAGCACTAGGTTTCATCGACTGATAGAGGAAGAGAGAGAAACCTAATTGGTGCTAGGTCTCATTGATTGACAGAGGAAGAGAGAGAAAACTAGTCGGTGCTAGGTCTCGCTGACTGATAAAGGAAGAGAGACAAAACCAGTTGGCACGAGGTCTCATCGACTGACAAAGGAAGAGAGAAAAACTTGTCGGCACGAGGTCTCATCGATTGACAGAGGAAGAGAGAGAAACTCAATCAGTATTAGGTCTCATCGACTGATAGAGGAAGAGAGAGAAAATTAGATGGCATGAGGTCTCACCAACTGACAGAGGAAGAGAGAGAAAACCAATCCATGTGAGGTCTCACCGACTGACAAAGGAAGAGAGAGAAAACCAGTCGATGCTAAGTCTCGCCAACTGACAGAGGAAGAGAGAGAAACCCAGTCGGTGCTAGGTCTCACCGACTGACTGAAGAAGAGAGAGAAAACCAGTCGGCACGAGGTCTCGTCAACTGACAGAGAAAGAGAGAAAACCAATCGGTGCGAAGTCTCACTTACTGACAGAGGAAGAGGGAGAAAATCAATCAGCGTTAGGTCTCGCCAACTGACAGAGGAAGAGAGAGAAACCCAGTTGACGCTAAGTCTTGTCGATTGATAGAGGAAGAGAGAAAAGACCAGTCGACACTAGGTCTCACTGATTGATCGAGGAAGAGAGAGAAACTCAGTCAACACTAGGTTTCATCGACTGACAGAGGAAGAGAGAGAAAATCAGTCGGTGCTAGGTCTTACCGATTGATAGAGAGAGAGGAGACCAACCGGCACTGAGCCTCGTCAGTGACATTAGAAGGGTATAAATGGAGATAGAGATGAGAAGAGCAGAAAGAGAAAAAGACAGAGAAAAGAGAGAAAGAGAGAGAAAGAGAGAGAGAGAGAGAGAGAGAGAGAGAGAGAGAGAGAGAGAGAGAGAGAGAGAGAGAGAGAGAGAGAGAGAGAGAGAGAGAGAGAGAGAGAGAGAGAGAGAGAGAGAGAGAGAGAGAGTAGTAGTAGTACGTACGTACGTACGTACGTACGTACGTACGTACGTACGTACGTCGTACGTCGTACGTACGTACGTACGTACGTACGTCGTAC
>NW_006495382.1:7081-47431 GCF_000471905.2 Amborella trichopoda | reverse complement strand
AAGAGAGAGAAAGAGAGAGAAGAGGGAGAACTAGAGAAGGAAGAGAGAGAAAGAGAGAAAAGAGCGAAAGAGAGAAATGTGAGAAAAGGAGAGAGAGGGTGGAGAAGAAAGTTACCTTCTCGAGGGGTATTGGCCCTTTTCTTCTCTCTCCTCTCTCTCTCTCCAAGATGTACTCACAGGCTCAAGCAAGGACTCGAAATTTTTATTCAATCTTCAAATCATCAACTAAAGGCCGCGGGGTCCTTTTACAATGAGGCAATACCTATTTATATACAATTGTGCCCAAACATGGGTGGATTGATCAAAATTAGACTTAATTTTTGAAAATTAAGATTTAATTGAATTAAAAAAAATTCTAAAATTTGGTGCAAAATGAGTGTTTTGCCCCTGCCTAATAATGTATGGAATTTCAGAACAGTCCCTGCTACTGCCCGAGAACTTGCGTGATTTTCTTGGTTGACCCGGGGTTGCTTTGATGCCTGTTTGATCGAAAGATTATTGTTTTCTTGTAGGGCTCGACATGACGAACGTTTTGATACCAACTCCAAGCCATGAATCATGTTTTTGAGCCATGATCATGAGACTTGAAATTTGTTTGAATCTTGAAAACTTCGGATCGATAGTGGACTCGTCCGTTGATGTTTTTCTATAATTTTTTGGGCGTAGTGCACTAAGCATGCCGTGACAATGGTGTGGCAACAAATGGGACGCGATTTGGAGCCTGAATGAAGATTTCGCAGCTTTTGAGTTTTGGAATCTAGAATCCGACAGCCGAAATTTCAGTTACTTCATCGGTTTCATGCATGAAATCTGACCATCCATCATGTACAGGATTCAGACCAATGATAGCCCTGGACCTTACACACACAATGGAATTGGTTTCACATTGATTTGTTGCGCGAGCGTTGTAATATGGTCCATCGAACGAGGCGTGTCGCTACTGAATTTATGCAATTTCTTCACAGATCGGAAACTTCTTCCTAACTTTTTTCCCTGCTCGGATATCATCTCAGAATGTGCCACATATCGAATTGTTTGTCTTGATGAGACGAATACGCTCACCAAATTTGAGAGCGATCCGACTTGGAAAGAGTGAGTTACAGGCCCCAAAAGTAACTGCTCGTGACTATAAAAATAGCCACCTTTAATGGCGTTTTGGTGCAGTGAGGCCACACGGGAATAGTGTGCAGCCCCTCCTGTTTCAATATTTACTCATATCTTTGTTCTGGAGTGTCTGATTAAGCAGAAACTTAGCCCATAGGGGTTTTCGACCGTGTCGGATCTAATGAAGGTGGTTCCATAGCAATTTGAGACACCAAAAATATAGTTCCAGTTGTAGGGGCTGTTTCAGGGTGCGAGAGGCCATTTTTCCAAAAATTGTTCCTTTATGTTCACTGCCTTAGATATGTTGGAATGCAACGAAACTTGACATGTAGTCTTTTGAAGTGTTGATGATGATCTTGACCATTTCTGGTGCGATTCTGCGTTTGTCGAGAATTTTCACTGTTTTGTGGGCTTTATTGATTTGCTTCCTACCAGGGACCAAGGTGCTGAAAAATACATTCAAACACCCATAGCAAATGTAATGATGGCCCGAGGGGCATATGATACCCTGATAGAGTTGGAAGAGATATCGCTCAAGCTCAAAAAGTGGCATAATTCAAGGAACAACGCGTCAAATTGAAAGAGCTAAGAATAGCTTCTAGGGTAACCACCTCAGGAGATGCCGCAAAGCAGCAGTCATCTACACCTGTTGCAGAAAACCAACCAGCTAATGAGCCTTCACGACCCACAAATACCACCATGACTGCTGACGCAATACGACATCTGGTGATGGAAAGCTTGCAGTCACTACACCTTCCCGGTGTGCGAGCAATTAACACCAATAAAAAACCATTTCCAGCTTATGTTGATGAGATACCATATCCCATGGGCAATCAACGCTCAAAGTTCCCAAAGTTAGATGAGCAAGGTTCACCCCGTCAGCACTTGGCTCACTTTGTATACGTTTGCGCAGATACTGCCAGCAATGAGTATCTCTTAATGCGGTAATTTATTCAATCGTTGTCGAGACCCACTTTTACATGGTATTCATGACTTACCAGCGGGGTCCTTACTCACATAGAGGCAAATGCAAGAAGCATTTCTGACACGCCTTTATAGCACAGAAAGGGATGTCTATTTGTTTAAACTATTGAATGCGAAGCAAAAAGACTACGAACCTGTGCAACAATACATTGCCCGAGGGTGGAATCTTAGGGTGCCGCAGGCTACTCCACTACTCGAGCTACAAGAGGTGCATATGTGCATTTAGAATATGAGAACAAAGATCACATTACATATGCATTCCCCAATCCCTGAACATTTAGTGATCTGGTTACGAGGGCTATGAACCTTGAGAGTCTCATGGAAGGCTTCGTGCTTCCTTCAAAACCAGTAACCATCAGAAGAGATCCTGATAAGGGCAAAGGTAAGGTCACCCAGACTAAGACCTCCATGACTACCTTGGTGGTCTCCCAATGGGGGAAGGGGAAAGGGTTACCTGCCTCTCAAAAACTATGACCCTCCACAATCGTCAAGAGGGGAACATAGGGGAAGACAACAAACGTTCTGTGAATGTCTTGAAAAGAAGAATTCTTTTGATAGGGACGACATTCCCGTGATACTAGAAAATTTGTTAGCAGCTGACAATCACACTTTTTCCACTGAAGTACCTTGATCAGGTAGGACAAACTGATGAACCCGACCACTGTGTGTACCAACAAATATTGGGACACGTAGTTAAGGATTACTTCCCCTTGAAGGATATCATCGAGAATCTAATCAAGGAGGGAAAGCTCAATCCGGATGAACAGGAGATTCCAGATTCAGAAACCGCCACAGCCAATGTGGTGACTCTGGTTGATGATGGGTATGGGACCCCTCAAGTGATAAAAATCTCTTCTTATAGCAAAGATTATGCCCTCGACTGCGATGAAGTGCCGCGTATATATGAGCAGATAGTTGCCTCAGGACTTATCACTACATTACCAAGAAGAAGATTGATGAGAAAGAGGGTCAGTTATCAAGCATTGTCTTACTGTCCATATCATGACTCATCTACTCACCTTTTGGAAGACTGTTGGCCTATAAAGGGTCTGATATAGGACTTTATCGAGCGAGGGGTTATAATTCTGTCTTATGCCCCTCCGTCCCATAAGGTCCTACCAATAGCACCATTTGCATCCCATGAAGTGCCTATATTGGAGAAAGTTGAGGGGGTGCCCCACCCATAAATCTTTGAGTTGTGCTCAGAATACTCGAGATCCCTTTACTCTTCGATTGACACTGATTAAATATCAAAGCATGGGCGGACCACATATGTGAGTAGGAAAGAAAAGAAGCGAATGAGGCTAAAGCCTTGAATAGAGCAGACCTAGACACATTGGATGAGACGTTAGCTCCATTGCAAATATCCCCAGAGCCTGAAAAGGAAGTTGCACTTCCTTCAAGACCCACCATCATGCATTATGGCGTGAAACAAGTGAGAAGCGCGGCAAGGGATGAGTCGCACCCGATTCTACCACCATACCCAACTCTAAAAGATTTCTTACCGAACACATTGATGCCGAAGAATCTTGACGAATGGGAGATAAAAGATAACACCTTGATTGATGCCGAGTGCAACACAACATGGGTGTTGGAAGTGGATTTTAAGCCTCGAACCTTGCAGCTCGAATTAAGATCTAGAAGGAGAACAGCCAAGATTGGGCCCCCAAAAGATACTAACATATCTAAAAAGGTGGCAACGACCAAGGAAACATGGACATAAACTTCTAATGCCGTCGCTGGGCACACCAGACAACAGCCTCCACCAGACAAGTTTGATAAATACAATGTGGTCTCCCATCTGTGGAGGATACCTGCAGCATAAGCATCTATGACACCCTCATGCTTTCCAAAGAGCTTCGGACTGCACTCGACCAAGCTCTATCCTCCTCGGAAGAATTTCAAGCAGGTTGATCGGGTCGAATTAGACCACCCAATAATCTTATCTGATATAATGCCTATTACATTTTCTGATGCCGATTTACAGTTAAGGGTGAGATATCATAATTGTCCGCTGATTATAACTAGAGTACTTTACAGCACCCATGTAAACAGAATTATGATAGACAGCGGGTCGGCAGTCAATCTCCTCCCCTTAAGAACATTGAAGGCTGTAGAGATGAGTGTGGATAACTTGCAAGAAGGGCATACACTGATACAAGGCTTTAACCAAGCTACAAAAAAGGCCATTGGAAGTATAAGGTTGAAGCTCAAGAAGGAGGAATTAGAGGCATATGTCGCCTTCCAAGTCATTGAGACTGAGGCCTCTAACAATGTGTTGCTAAGATGACTGTAGTTGCATGATGACCTATTCTTCCTTTATTAATGAAAGTAATCGCTAATATTAAAAAAGAAAAAAAGATTGATGGCTTATATAGAATTTTCCTTATATAAGGTTGCAACCCTTTGAGATTTTTTTCATTGGATATAAGTCGTGCAGCTCTGTATAAAGCCATGACCACATTAAAAGTCTCGAGATCAAATAGAGACCATCTTCATTTTAGATGATGAGATTCAAGTATTAAAAAACTTAAATTTTTTTTAGAATAATTATATAGTAGTTTTTAAGTGATTTCCAAAATTTTAAATTGAAAAATTCTGCCACGGAGGTCTTCTAACGGAGGGAGTAGGTCTTCTGATTGAGGTAGGAGAAATAAGCCAGTATGCTCCCTTGTAAACACGGGGGCTCATAATAAATACACCAACGTTTTGCCGTTCCTAATTTCACGATTGGGGGAGCAGAAGTGAATTTTTACCCGCCGCCGTACTGTTACTGGCGCAGCTTCGTTTTCAGGACGTGCGGATGTCTATAACCGCGGCCATACCCGAACCACATCCCTCGTATTTATTGTCCCCTAGGCAGTCTCTTGTATGGCCGTTTAGAGTAGTGCAGAGGGGGGTATTAGAGAGGGAGGTAATAATCCTAAGGGAAACGCAGTAAGCATTTCGAGGTTGGTTTGTAGATCGATCACTTGTTTCTGTTTCAAGTCTTGAGTGATTATTTGATCTTTCTTCGTTTTTTTTTGCCAACTACATGGTTTGTTTCATCTGGAATCCATGGAAATTTTACCCTGTGATACTGATATGGATTTTGTTTTTTTTGTTGGTCTACTTTTCTTCCTGTTCTATTTTATTAGGAAGATTGAGAGCCAGTGTTCTTGTTCGTATCTGTTGGCTCTAGGTTTATTTGTTTTGTTTCTATTAAGACCGCCTTTCTTCTTCTTGGTTATCTGTTTCTTGTATCCTGGTTATTATTTGTATGCTTTGAGGTTTTGTTTTGATGATATACTGTTTATTATTTGTATTCTGTGAGGTTTTTTTTTATGATAAGATGGGTATGAAGATTTGGAGGCACTGCCCTTACCTGCAAAAGTTTCTCCTTTCTATTAGCCGGTTTCTGTATCTGAAGGAATTGGGGGAGTTCTATTGATAATAATTCTCAATGGCTTGGAGTTGGCGTTTGATTGTTATGAAGAGATATGTCGTAATATGTTTTGGTGTAAAGGAAAAAATCTTGCTTTTGAGGATGGTTTTAGTGGTAGTGTTGGTAGGAGCATGCATGATTTTGGGATAGATGTGATATTGGGGTGTTAGGAACGAGTATGGTGGTGGGTGCTGTTTGATTCATGGAGGTTATTTTTGGGGTTGAATTACAGGGAGGAAGGAGCTGGTGTTGGTGTTGGTGTTGGTGTTGGTGTTGGTGTTGGTGGTGGTGTTGTTGGTGGTGGAAAGGTCATTCTGAAGGAGTGAAGAAGCATGTCAACAAGGAGTCTCAGCCCTCCAAGAGTTCGTAGGTCTCGCGCCAGTGAGCGCTCCTTATATCGAGATGCACCTTACAGGCGTGATTTTCGTCGTGGATCCAGGTTATTTTGTCATTTCTTGGTTATGATATTGAATCACTGATTCCTGGTTTTTAGTTAGAAATGCTTGTTCTTGGGGACTCTTTATATAATAACGTGCTTGGCAACTTTTTACATCTTCTGTTTCTGATTCACTTTTTTTTTCTCACTTTGTGTTTTTCCTAAATTCTCATATGTTTTCTATGACTTACTATGTACACATCTAAGATTATAACACAGTAAAAAATAAAACCAATAACGTACAAATATCTGTTAAACAGCAATAAATCACCCAAAAATTTGGATGGTGTTTCGGTTTTTTAAATTCTTCCTGTTGATACATTTTGGTTTGCTATTATGTGGTTGCAAACGTGAAAATTTTGATACAATAGATTTAGAGGAGGTATTTTTCTTGGATTCATTGATTATTTGCATTTCAATGCAGGATCCGTTCTCTTAATTTTGTTCCCCATTTATCGTGAATATCTTTGATTTATATGGAATTTAAATCTTAATTACATTAACCTTGTACCTGAGATTGGTGTTCCTGCTTCCAAGGTTTGTTTCCTTTTGGAATTTCCCTGTGCCATTCCCAATAGAACATGGTCTTTTTGCCTGCATTTGGTCTCGATCCCATGAGCTTCTCCTAGGTGTTTATGCTTCTCTGGAAAATTATAGTTTTGACAAATTGGTTTCCTTGCTGTATTTTTCAGAGCCAAGAGACCCAGTCTGTGGGTACTCTCAATGGTATATTGTAAACCCTTCCTTTTAATACTATTGTTAACTTCATCAAAAAAAATATATATATAATTTCGACAAATTTGTGTTGCGATGGCCATGAGCTTAGATATTTTGTATATCATAAGGGGATCTCAGGTTCAAGTTATTCATTTCCTGCCTTATGCTAGCTTATTTGCCTTTTGGCTATGTTTTTACATACTTAGCAAAATGTTGTTTTAGTTTCTATTTTCCTGGTGTATATGCACATTTAAAAACAGAACTTCTCTCATCCATGTTATAGATAAATTTTCAAAATCATGGGGTATGTTATTTTGATCCATCTGCTTTTGATCCTCATTGGTCCACCTCAATTGGCTCTTATTTGAAATTTGGTTGGAGTTATCTGATTCTTAGGATTGAGGTGGTGCTTCTAATTGCAGTTTATATAGAGTTTTGACTTGTTTGAAATGAGATTCCCTTTCTTATTATTCTTCTTCTATTATTTTTCTAGCCTGCTTTTGTTAATATTTTGTAGGAAAAATTATAAAGGAAAAAGTTTATATAAGGTTGCAACCTTAAAATGTAGAAGTACAGATGCACCTCAAAAATCCATCGGAAAAGGTTGTTTTAATGTTGAAAGACTCTCTAATTGATCATCTCGACATCGAAATGTATGAATGTGTAAAAAAATATATTTTAAGTCCCAAAAATAGTGCATCTTGCAACACATTATCTAGACCGTCCATTTTCAAGATTTTCACATGTTTATCGATCTACATGATTTTAACAATTTTTGGAGTTTAAAATTTTATAATTAGATATGAAAATACATTTTTAGATAATTCTAAGAATTTTTTACACCAAAATTACATGTTATAATAAAATTTGGTGGTGCGCCTTAATTGGATTGTTAAAGGTTGCAACCTTATTGAAACCACACCCAATTATAAATACCCCCCCCAATTTCAACTTTCTGCATATCCTACTCCCCAATACTTTTTGTATTAAACCCTAAACCCCAACACTATTTTTCCTTGTATTTACCCCGACCAAAATACCCTTTTTCCTCTCTCTTCCCCTTTTCAACCTACTTTTGTATAGTTCTCCCTCAAACTCTCTCTATATGCCCAAAAAAACTCTCTCATCCGTATTCTCTTTGTATCTCTCTGTACTTTCCCTAAAAAGCTCTCTCTCTCTCCCTGAACTCTTTTCTCTCTCTCTCTTAAAAAATGCGATCCAGTACATTTGGTTCCGGACCGCAAAATACTACAGAAATTTTTCTGCTTAAAAGATGTGGTCTGGTACTTTTTCGGTCTGGCACAAAAAAGTCCCAGACCGTAAAAATGCTAGGGACGAGAGAGAGAGAGAGAGAGAGACAGAGAAGTTTATTTGGGTAAAGTAGAGAGAGATATAGAGAGAATACGAATGAGAGTTTTTTGGGTAAGTAGAGAGAGAGTTTGAGAGAGAAATATAAAAAAGTATGTTGAAAAGGGGAAGAGAGAGGGAAAAGGGGTATTTTGGTCTCAAAATGGTTTGACTATTTGACTGGGGGGTAAATACTAGGAAAAATAGGTGTTGGAGTTTAGGATATAATACAAAAAGTATTGGGGGGTAGGATGGTATCTATAATTTTCCCTAATTTGTATGATTTTTATTTAGCAATAAAAAAAATCATTTCCATAACTTTTTTGGGGGAGTAAAAAATGAATATCTGAAAATTGATTTACTTTTTACCTTATATGATTAGCTGGTTTGTTTCTATATATTACTTTGGAGTTGCCTTCTCCTAAGGATTTATTTGGTACATAGTTGATGTCTCTTAGACCAAGTTGTTAAAATGGAAATATGGCTTGGAGTACTGGAAAATATGTTGCTCTTCAAGTGGGGTTTATTGGTGGTGGTGGTGTTGTTTGGGGGCATGCTTTTCCGTCGTATGGAATTAGTATGTCAATGATGTACCGGTCTCAAGGAAGTTCATGTGGATTGAAGTATTCACTTGAGTGTAATGAGGGACTTATGAAGCATAGCTATGGTTATGAGAAGGAATGAAGGTGAGTCAAGTTCATAGATCTGACATCTTTGAGCTTTATTTATATTGCAAGGTATCTTATGGGAGAGATTTTAATCGTGTTTTTGGTTTATTAGGTAGTAGTCGTTATGTTATATATGCCTTCCCAGCTATTTTTTTTTTTTTGGGTTTTTTGTGATCGGAAAAAGGTGCACAATTTGATGACAGTGTAGTGGAATGAGTATATTATATATCTATTATGAACTTGTACTTTATATATTCATATTTTGCCATTTTCTAGTTAGTCATTTCCTGTAGTGTTTGTTTGGTTTTATTCAGTGAACGAAAATTCATCCTCCTGCCTATCCCAAGGGCAATCTGGATTGAATGGGGCCTAGCTTAGGGCCCATTTAGAAATGTACTAGGGCGCCCCCTGATGATGAATTTGATCGAGGGCCTTTAGTCTAGCGCAAAAATTGACAATTTCTTCCTTCAAAAAGGGGGGAAAAGGGTTTTGGGGGTCATTTCAGCCTCCCAAAACCCTTTTGTGCTCATTTTCTCCTTGTAAAACAATAATATTAAAAGTAAGATTTTGAGAATTTTTTGAAGATCAATTTTTTCTTGAACTTTACGATTTCGCAAGAAAATAAAAAAGAATTCAGTTCAGAACTTTTTGTTGGAAAAAAGGTCTTTCGGCAACCAAAAGTCACCAATTCAAGCCAAGTTCAATTAGGTTTTGAGAGCTCAGTCTATTTCAAGTCTTGGCGTAGGGTTTGGTGATATTGATGAATATTGGGTTTTTATTTTTATTTTTTGATTTTTGGCTTTGGATTATTCTCCCTAATAGAAGTATGGGGCAAATTCTGAGTTTTTTGATGTTTTATTAAAATTGGATAATTCAATCATACAAGGATATCAATAAACTTGAGCATGGTATTTTTGTTCTACATTATTAGCTTTTAGTCATTCAATTGAAGTTTCAAAGTCATGTATGTCTTAGTTTGAAATTCACAATAAGATAACACACAGAAAATTGTGAGACGATATTTTTAAATAAAAAAAATCTTTTATACACTTCATCAGGGGGTTTTAGTAACCAACAAGACCCCCAATTTCATCTTCGACGGCCTAGAACTCCCTTTGTGCCGGAAGCTCATGTATATGGATGCCCACCTAGGTGGCCATTTCCTCCTTCTTGAACATTGGTTTTATTCTCTGTATGTTTTTGGTGAATTTTTGACGTATGTTGCTTGATATATTCTATTATTTGTCCTCTTATTCCTCAAAAACATATACATCTATAACTGTGATTCCAGCTCAATAATAGCAACATGATGTCCAAATGCTATGAAAGGCATTGCTCACATTCTTCTGCCATTATTCCTAATTGATGCATTTTAGTTGGCTATTAGCCTATTATTGTAACCCGGCTTTCTATACCTGATTTTTATTAAAAAATAAGCATTTATTGTGCTACATTTTGTTTATTTGTTTGTATTGTGTTAAGTTCTATAGGACAATTGTGAGACTAGCTTTGTTTTATAAGGTGGAATGTTGGGTAGTCAATAAACAACATACCCATAGAATGAGTGTAGCTGAGATGATGATGTTGAAATGGATAAGTGGCAAGACAAGAAGAGATAGAATTAGAAATGAATACATTCGGGAGAATTTAGGTGTAGTAGGAATAGGCGATAAGATGAGAGAAAGTAGCCTTAGGTGGGCTAGCCATGTGTTGTGCAGACCCAGTACAACACTTATTAGGAGGTGCGAGTTAGTTCAATTGAAAGACTTAAAAAGGGCAAGGGGTAGACCCAAATAGTGATAAAAATATGGGGATTGGGCCTCACTGAGGGCATGACCCTTAATAAAGCAGAATGGCGGACCAAGATTCGTGTAGTAGACCCCAATTAATTAGGCAAAGGCTCTAATGATGACGATGATCAATTTTTTGGAAAATTTTGGGGTGCTATTTTGGTGGGATACATGGGAACTTGAAGGTTTATCTGCAGCGATCTTGTTTACAATGTCTCTTTTTGCATTTGTTTGGTTTATATATAGAAAATTTGTTGTTCTCGTAAATGGTATGGAGGTCATTTGATAGCAGTCGTCGTCATATATAAAGCTATGCAAGGAGTGGATGAAACATCTAGCTTTTAAAGTAGGATGTAGGGTTATTATAGTGTTTGATAGCAATATTGTTTATACGGTCTGGTTGTCAGGGAGTTGGTGTTTTTTTGTGAATGGCAGACTTTTTGATGTTGGAATGGAGTTGTAACTTGGACTTGTGCATGTAGGGCTTGTATTTCGTGTTTGTCATAAGATTATGAGATGGACTAAGGCATTATTTCAAACAACATCAATGTTTATGGGCTAATCTGATAAGTTCATGTTACCGAGCTTATGGTGCCCTCTACATGTGAGATTTTTGGCTCCAGGTTATTCTGTTTTATGTTCTCACTTTTGAGATGTCCATTTATGATGAAATTTCATTTGATGCATGGATTTAGAGTACTGACAAGGTTTATACTATTTTGTATTGCTGTCTTCTAATTGTGAAATTCTCAACAATCCTATATAAGGGGATCCTTGTTGAACTTGTTTTTGTTTGCTTCTCTAAATATTTGGTGTAAATGGTTTGGTTAAATTGCTTGGACATGCAGACGTGAAGGCATAACCGAAAAGGAACGAAAACAGGAACAAAAGAAACAAGATAAAGTTAGGAGGGAAATAATAGTCACCAATCGACAGAGAGTGACCCCTCAAAGGTCCTCCCTTGTGAACAGCCTGCCTCTTAATTAGCCTCTTTGAGCGTATTCTAGCATGAATTGGCTGCCTTTTGTCTCTATTAAATCTCATCCATGATATTAGCTAGTCTCTAATGGTAATCTGTTTCCTTGTGGGTGATTTTATGACAATGAGTGAGTTCTTCTACTTTCAAGGAACTTGAGGAAACATGCGAGATACCATTAAGGCCTGTTAAAAGGGCTATTGGTATTACCTCTATAGCATCACAAGAAACGGTAGTTTTCAGGTGGACTTCTGATACTCTGGCTCAGCTCATTCTTGAGTTAGGTCCTTGGTGACTTGGTTGATTTACCTGGTGCAAGCACATATGGTGATCAATTGAATAGTTTAGTGAAAGGTTTCATATTTGAAAGATTGTATATTTCACTTACAGTACTTTAATGTTTGCTCATGCTAGCCATGTTTTTCAGACCTGGAGAATCTATAGACTGTGAAGTGGGAAATCTTTTGGTAGATGAGGAGTCCTGGCTTAGATAGATGATGGCAATGATTCTATCTTCATAAGAGTTGTGGCCTTTTTATATTTCTGTGTGTGAAAAAAAAGAAAGAAAAGAATGGTTTGTGGCCTTTTCCTCTGATGGAGGTCAATTGCGACAAATCAAGAGATTAAGGATAGATAGAAGAAACCTGGATATGTTGCAAACACAGCATCCATTGACTACATTGCTTTAGATGCTTCAATACTTATCACATGGCTTGCAATTGCATGCATGAATATCATATTAACTTTCCATAAAGAGAGGGCAAGATCATACTCTCTTTCATATTATGTATGTGAAAACAACCACCCAAGTTGGGTGCCCTTTACATTTCCTAAAAATACTCTCTATAGATATCTCTTGAAAGAATTCAATATGTATTTTGAAGGAGAAGATGGCAGGGAGGCCTTGAAAATGGGATCGTGCATACAAAGTGGTGGGCTGGAAGTCGAGACTACTGTTAGAAGCATTTTGTGGTGCTTATTTGAGGCTATGTTGCATGATGAATAATTGATTTAGGCAGTCGTGGTACTTGGTTTTTCTGGAGAGTTGGGCGTGTTATTAACTTTAAATGTTTCCCAACGTTAAGTCTCCTGTGGAAAATAAATCTCCATATTGTTGCCCCAGATGATCTTCCGGTCCCCCTCTTAAGCATTCTGGTTGGACATCGAAGACTGGGAAAGAAACACCTTCGAGTTCAATCTGTTCAACACATATGATGCTTCAAAGGTAATATTAAAAGACTACTTATCTTGCAAGGGAAAGAGCTCTCTTTCAAGAAATAAATTCTTGCTGGAAGGAGTCATAGAAACTCAAGACAACCCAGCTTATTCGGTTATGTCCTGACTTAACCATACATGTATGTTTCTAGAACAGTATGTGTGAAGTTGTAAGAGATTTCAATTGCTATAGGTGTTCATAATTTTGCAGCCTGTGGTTTCTGTGGTGCTCATTAGCATTACATATGGCCTTTATGGGTTCGCTGTCGGACATCTGGATTGTTGACTAGGGTTCTTTGATATATGGCCTTGATGAATACCCAAGTTGATAGTTGTAACGTCATATGTTGAGAGACTTTTGAGCCCCTTCACCTAAACAAACTTATCTTTGGATATTCTTGACCGCCACCAATTACCTATATTGCTCCCACTTGCATTGCCTAAGGGTGTTCCCATTCAACCATTGTATTTACCTCTTCTAGAGTGCAAATACTTGCTCAATGTTTCAGTGTAGTAGTGTTTATAAGAATGCCCAGAGTCTGTCGAGTTGCCTGAGTTGACTTGGATCTGGTATTTCTTGAGTTCTTAAAACGTAAAAAAACACCCCTCAATATTGATTGCTTACTTCTGGAAAAACTGGTCATTATTTTCAAAATATTTCCTTCAAAAATTTATTTTTTGAACAAAAATACATGGCCAATACATTAGAAATTTCTTCTACTATCTTGACAACCATTCTATTTGTATGGAAATACTACTTTTATATAATAATTTTTTTTTTTGTTTATATTTTGACTTTAGGGAGACTTGGCTAAGACTCAATGAATCAAATTGGCGTATGGGAGTTATCCAGTCCTGGGATTAGGTGTGTCTCAAGCAGAGTTTGGGTTTTTGAACTTTGCCTTCCAATAGCATTGAACTGGGTTTCATATATTTTACTATCATTTTGAACTATTTATTAAAAGTGCCTAGAAAAGAAAGAGGGCATGATCTTGCTTTTGGTGGCAAATCAGGGGAGCTGTCCGTTTTCTTTGATATATACTTCTGTGCTTAACAGAAATTACAATCTTGGAGAGGACTTCATAGAGAACTATGTAATCAATGATGTAATTTGGACCATTTGTGTGGTGTACTCCGAAGGACCCTTCGCATACCACTTTCCACCTGTAACTAGCTATGGATGCACAACTCAAGATTCAAACTTGCTCACACTTTTATACATGGAATATGTACACGTATATAACATTTTATGCACAATGCCTCTTCTGAACTGTATAGGGGGGTTTCTTTTGTTTTTGTTTTTGGTGGGGAGAGAGATAGATCCATTATGGACATATTTGACTATCAAAATGCATTGAATCGTTTTTATTATATGAATTTCTAAACTGGAGTGAGTTTCAAAAATTTCTGAACTGGAGTGTTATAAAGACATGTTTCTTACAATGCTTTCTTTCAGGCAGCCCGAGTTGTGCAGGAACTGCAAGAGGCTTGGACATTTCGCTAGAGATTGCCCCAACGTCTCGATCTGCAACAACTGTGGCCTTCCAGGGTAAGTGAAGACCCAATGCTATCAGCCTTTCTCCAATTATTTGATCGATTTTGAATAGTGTTTCCCCCCGCCACGGACTTGCTATGTCCGTGGCAGTTTATTGAATGGAGCTGCAACAGATGGCGCATGGTCTTTGGCGGTTTCTGTGTGTTTTTTGACTGTCATGGACATGCTATGTCCGTGACGGGGTACCACTACGGACATGCTAGGTCCGTGGTGGTCTTTAATCCTCGCTGTCCAAAAAAATCAGACGGTGCTGAGCCTATGTGCGAAACACTATTCATTTTCGTCAATAAGCATTGCGTTGTGGCTTCCTATATATATATATATATGTGTGTGTGTGTGTGTGTAGGTATATGTATATCTAAATCTCTCCTTTTCAGGCATATTGCAGCAGAGTGCACCAGCAAGTCACTGTGCTGGAACTGTCGAGAACCAGGGCACATGGCGAACCAGTGCTCCAATGAGCCCATATGCCACACCTGTGGAAAGATGGGTCATCTCTCGAAGGAGTGCTCAGCCCCTGAGTTGCCCCCTGGTGACCTTAGGCTTTGCAACAACTGCTACAAGCAGGGCCATGTTGCAGCCGATTGCACAAACGAGAAGGCCTGCAACAATTGTCGAAAAACCGGTCACTTAGCTCGTGATTGCTCTAACGAGCCTGTGTGCAATATTTGCAATGTTGCTGGCCATGTAGCTAGGCAGTGCCCAAAGGCTGAAGTTTTTGGTGAGAGAGAGCGAGGTGGGCGGGGTGGCTTCAACTATAGGGGGGACATGGTGTGCAGGACTTGCAATCAGGTAGGGCACATGAGCAGGGATTGCATGGGGGTTGTTATATGTCACAATTGTGGGGGGCGTGGGCACTTAGCCTATGAGTGCCCATCAGGTAGGCTTATAGACCAGGGGATGCGCAGGTACTGATCGACTGAATTTCAATAGGTTAAGATCAATGACCAGGAGCTCGATGCGGATGTGTGTATGTGTGTAAGACATTAACATTATTGTCAAGGTAGGATACTTAAGAAATCTAGCTTGGGACTTGGTGTGGAAGTTTTTCATTTATTTTAATGTTGGATTATTGTGTTGGTTCGCTTGTGGTCGACATGAGTGGTGTTTAGGATTACTTGTCTGATGTCTCTTGGGACCCGATGTATTTTGTTTGTTGGAGGTTCTTGACAATCATATGAATGTTAGGCTGTTTCCTATCTATTATGTTTTTGTTTTTGCCCCATGATATGGGGATCTCATCTTAGAAAAACGCAAGGATGCTGATATTGCCACTTGAATTTTTTCATCTTTGTGCTTTCGTGATAATCCTCAGGTAAGATATTAACGTTATTTTTATAGTTGACAATACATAATACGTTAAATTCAAAAAACATTCAGATAGAAAGGTTTGACCCCAGTTGTTTAGCGAGGGAAACGAAAACGGCCCCAACAAAAATGGGCATTACCTTTGCTTAAGGGCCGTGCTTCATGGGACTTGCCAAGCATGCTTGGAATCAACTTTCATGGGCTTGCAATCTTACTATTTTATTCTAATCACAGAGCGTGCCAGGAACCCAACTTGCCAATTTATAATGTTTATGGAGCTCTTTCTGCCTGGGATTTAAAAAATGGATTGATGATTAGGATCGAGCATTGCAAAAACCGATTCAGATCAGTGAATCGGCGGTTTGGATCGTTATTTTGCTAATAGTGAACGGGCAAAAAAAACGCATGTAAAAACAGTGAATCGGCCAAGAACCAATCTGAATTGGCCAAGAATCGGTGTTTTTATTGTAGCAAACACGTTTTTTTATTGTAGCGAATCGTCGGTTCTCTTCTAGATTTGGGCGATTTTTTATATATTTACAGAACCGGCGCAGGGTGACTAATTTTTGGGTACGAGTATTGAGGCCCAGCAGGTATAAGAGAGTTTAAGACCTTCAAGGAGTGCCCCACCCTTGACCAGGCTTAAAGATGCAAACTCCAATTGGACCTATAAGAAAGTAAAAGAAAGTTTAAGTATTCCAGCTTTTTGTAATTGCCTAGGGAGCAGCCATTAGAAGGTGCTGGGTCAGGAACCTTCTGCAGTTGTGACCAAGGGATGGACCTTGAAGTGATCCTAGAGATGGAGCTCCAATTTAGTACAACGTCTGATGCTTAGAAGCACAAATATTAAAGATGGAGCTCCTGAAAGATGACTAGGGCCTTGTCGTGTCTTTGATCGCCAAGTAGGTCTTTGATAGTCATCAAATCGGACTCCTAACTCTCAAAGATTTTCGAGCTGCGTTCCATCTAGATTTTCAAGTTGCACCAAAGGAACAAGTGGGGAATGGGATAGAAAGATAGGCTTCGAAAAGCTGCTGAATTAACTCTCGGAAGACCTAACATCCATCAAGGATCCATCTAGGTTTCCAATACTTGTTTCGTAAGAGGAAAAATGTGAAAATAGGTGAACTGCCTCCTCATTTGCACCTGTGTGGTAGACAGACACCTCTGTTATGTGTACATTGGCGACTTCACCTTATTACGCATAACAAGCCAAACAAAAATCTAGATCTTCAGGGGAACTAAAAATGGCCACACTAGAATAGGGAGGGGAATTGTCGGGCTGCTGGGATGAGCTCATAGCAGAAAGACACTGTTGATAAACAACCAGAGATGCGGTCCGAAATCATCTTGTCCACCCCTCGAGGGTTGAATTGCCAGTTTAGAGGGGATAAAAAAGCTTCAAACTGGAGGATCTCCTCTTCAATGGGTTTTTCGTTAACTGCAGGGACCAAATCAGTTAGTTCCCCAATGTCTTGTAAGACTAACAATGACAAAGAATAGGAATCAGTCCATCCAACCATAAGTGAGAAACTAAAAGGAAAATGCATCACGGACACCACATACCTACTTTGGGAAATGATTTCAAACTTCCTATTTACAAGATATGGGATTCGCGCCCCTCAAACCGCGAGTTTTAATCATGTAACCTTTCATATTCTAGTCTAGTATAATCCCTCTTTTCACTTTTTCGACATATTGATAGAACATGTGGGGGTGCCTGTTCAAACCCCTATGAACTCAGAAAAAAAATGGAAAGGTTAACCGTGACACTTCAATCCAATAATAGAGTGCAGAGGCCAAAGAGTAGTGTGTCCAAGGTATTACCTCCACCCCATTGGGAATGGGGTTGAGGTTATGGTGGTAGCATCACCTGAGCTTCAACTATCAGTCTAGGTTTTCATTCTCACCGACGTAATCAAAAACCACTTACTATTTTTAAAAAACAAGTAAGGGCATGTATTCCCTACTGATCGACCCAAAAAATTATCTCCTTTCCACTAGTCTTTCTACAACTACGGTTCTCAACCGTAAACTATGGGTCACTCTCACTCTAAACTATGGGTACAAGGGACAAACCCGTTTTGGAACCCTGAGTACATAGTTGGGGGAGCCTTTTGGCAACCACCCAAAATCATTGAGAGTTTGCAACTATACTTGAGAGTCTGTTGACCTCTTTCTAGCATAAGCCCATCTTGTGGGGCAAAATACCCCCACCATTCACCAAATAAATCAAGATTCATCTCTTTATATTTTCTGATACCCAAAGCCCCCAACTCTTTATGGTCTAATAACGTGCTCCATTTAACTGGATGGAATTTATGGCTACCACCATGCCCGGATTAGAGAATCCCTGATGAGTTATTCTACCTCGTCTGCCACAACATTGGTATCTTGAAAAGAGCATTGTGGTAAATTAAGGATGTTCACTAAGGTGGGTTCAATTAACGTGATCCTACCCTAATGGCAAGGAATCTCCCTTTCCAAAGTGACAATCTACATTCGGTCCCCTACCTAATGTCATCCCATCAATTCATCCTTGGTCTCTCAAGGCAAGGCAAACATAGTTATTTGGAGGGCAGGGAGTCCACACTACAGGCCCTTCTCTTGGTAAGTACTACACCATGACCTTGACAGTGATCTCTTGGGGCCTTTGGACCATCCACTGAAATACCCACATATTCTCTCTCTCTTGTTTTTCTTCTTCTTCGTTTCTTTTTTTTTTTTGGACAAGAGTACATCTATTTCATTACTAATTAAAAAATATTTCACATATACAACGTAGACTCAAAAGAAGAAAAAAGAAAAAAAAAAAAAAAAAAAGGTCATAAGCAGTCATTAAGGCATCCATATCAACTCTTTAGTTTGCAAGATCATCAACCACCTCATTTGATTCTCTATATACATATTGAAAAGTAATCACCATCTGATTACTTATGTCCACAATTTCCATCCACTTACTTCTCAACTTCTCAACTTCTCAACTTCTCAACTTACACTAAATAATGATATTTAAAGAATCACCTTCAACATTACACAGATAATTCCTAAAGAGTTGATACAAGATGCATATACATTGAAGTACAACCTCAATCTCTGCAGCATTTGGAGTTACTATCTCACAAGGTCCACCATAACATACAATCATTTCCCTATTAGAATTCCTGATCAGCCCACCATAACTTGTTGCACCAGGATTTCCATGTGTGCTTCCATCAAAGTTTAGCATGAGTATACCAGGTAATGGTGGATGCCAAACACATCTTGGTTGAACTTTAGGCATTTTATGTCCCAACATATTGGAAATGTTAATTGCAACACTGAAGCCTTCCTTTGTGATGGATAGCCAACTCTAAATTGTATGAACTATTCGTCTCTTCACCACGCCCATCTCCACTACTCTCCCTTCAAAAGCCCTATTATTTATCTCTTTCCATATCTCCCACAAAACTGATGTCTTCATAATCTGCCAAATCTTTCTCCCCATACCATAAGACATAACACAATCCTACTGGTCCATAATATGAGCAATAGACTCCGGAGTAACCATGGAAACCCAATCTTATGAAATAACCACAACTAGATGGTATAGGAAAACGAACAATGAAGAAATAAGTGATCACCACATTCTTTACACAACATACACAGATTCACCATCACACGACCTCTTTTGATTAAATTATCCACCGTTAAAACCCTGCTTTGAAATAGAATCTGCAAAAAACCTCGCACTTTTAAAGGTACTGGCCTATTTCCAGATATTGTGCAAAGATGCCCAATTCCACCGAATTCTATCATAAAATAATAAATTATAGGAAATTTTAACACTAAATTGACCATCGTTATGGGTATTCCATATCAATTCATTCTCCATCATATGAGTGATATGATGACTCTCAAGAATATCCATAAGTTCTGCAAACTGCTAAATCACAATGTTTGATAAATGATTACGAGTCAAACACACCTTCCATTATGTTTTTCCCCCATACACCTCCACCATATCCTCAATTGTCACGTCTTTACAAGTTGAAAGTTCATAAAGTTTTGAAAATTTATACATTAGAGCATTACCATCCACCCACCTGTTATGCCAAAAAAGAATGGTTGATCCATTGCTCAACATCCACCTTGGGTTCTTTGTAACCAGTGGTTTAATTCCCAAAATCCCTTTCCATACATGCGAGCAATCACCTCTCCTTCTCCCGCTCCCCACCACTTGCAAATTGAAATTGATACCATATTTTGTTTCCAAAATTTGACACCAGAATTGGTCACCACATGTTCTATAGCGCCACCACCATTTTGTCAATAAAACTTAGTTAACTAGCTAATCCCTTATAATACCCATCCCTCCATCCTTTTTTGGTGTGCACACTCTATCCCAATTAACCAAATGGTATTTTCGATTATCACCATAAGAATGCCACAAAAAATTCCTCATCAACTGCTCCAAGTGATTACATATTGAGGTTGGCATCACCAGCAACAACATCATATATATTGGCAAATTTCACACCAGAATTGGTCACCACATGTTCTATAGCGCCACCACCATTTTGCCAATAAATCTTAGTTAACAAGCTGAACCCTCGTAATACCCATCCCTTCATCCTTTTTTGGTGTGCACACTATATCCCAATTAACCAAATGGTATTTTCGATCATCACCATAAGAACCCCACAAAACATTCCTCATCAACTGCTCCAAGTGATTACATATTGAGGTTGGCATCACCAGCAACAAATCATATATATTGACAAATTGGAAAAGGACGCTTGGATTAACATTAACCTACCCCAAGGCATCTTCGAATTAGAAATAGGAATTCCCAAATACTTAATAGAGAAAGTCTCCACCTTATATTCTATCACTTCTGTTAAAACCTCCATAGTATCCGGTGAACATCCTATCCCCGCTATAGAAGTTTTTTAAAAATTAACGTTTAGTCCCACAACATTCTTGCAGCATTGCAACATTATCTTTATATTTTGGACTTGTTCCATATTTACCCCACAAAATAGCAAGGTATCATCTGCATACTGTAAATGTAAAACAACCAAGTCAGAATCATTAGCAACCTTAAAACCACGAACCATGATTTTACTACACTCAATGTGGCTTACAAAGTCACTAAATCTAGGCCTGCACCACTACCACCATCTGATAAATCGACCGAAGAACAAACTTAAGCTTACAAAAGATGAATGGAGGATGGCTACATTTGTAAAGGTCATATTCTTAATGCTTTGGCGGAATCGATCTATGACAGGTATGCATCTATTGCCACAACGAGAGAGTTGTGGAAACTACTTGAAACCAAATATCTCATGGAAGAGTCCAGTAACAAAAGATTTCTACTTGCTAATTGCTAATTTCATACACTTTAAATTAATTGAAAATAAGCCAATTATTTCTCAAGTTTATGAGTTGTAGGTTGTAGTCAATAAAATTAAAGATTGCGGAATTTCATCAGATGAATTTTTTCTAGTAGGCTCAATTATTCATAAGCTACCCCCTATCATAGAAAGAGTATCAAAAGAAAATAAAACATAAGAAAGTAGACTTTGATTTGGTTCAACTTTAAAGAACTCTTCGAATTGAAGAAGATAATAGACTTCGAGAAAAAAAAGATGAAATTATGAATTTTCATACTAAGGCAAACCTTATTGAGCAAAAATTAAATACTCAATATAACAAGAAGCATTTTTTTCCTAAGGTCCATGATGAAAATTATAAGCACCAAAAGTCTAATGCTAACAAAAAAAAAAGCCTCTTGTTATGTCTGTGAAAAATTAGGGCACCATTCAAGAGAGTGCCGATGCCGAAAAGGGCTCAAAAAGCCTAGAGACCAAATAAAGTTGACCATTGATGAACAAGTTGTAGCAATAGTCAAACAAGTAAACATGATTGATAAAGATAAGGAATGGTGGATCGATACAGATGTTACCATTAATGTGTCTAACAAATGAGATTTATAAGACCTTTGAACCCATGGGTAATGATAATTCGGTTCAACTCGAAACCCAAGTTATGGCTAAAATGCTTGGAAAATGTATGGTGGAACCAAAATTTACTTCGGGCAAGGTTCTAACCTTAGAAAATGTGTATTGCATTGAGAAGAAATCTTGTCTCTAGATGTATCTTGAATAAGAAGGACTTTAAAATCGTCATTGGATCTGATAAACTCATTTTGACAAAAAATGGTGTATTTATTAGTAAGGATTACTCTTGTGATGAGATGTTCAAGTTTGATTTAGTTAATAGAATAAATAAGTCTTTTGCTTATATTGTGAATTCTTATAATGTGTAGCATGGTAGATTAGGACATGTTAATTATAGTTTTATTAAATATTTAATTATGTTAGGATTGATATCTAATTGTGATGATTTATCTATAAAAATATATGAAGTATGTACACAAGTGAAAATAATTAGAAAACTATTTCCTTCAATAGAAAGAAATAGTGAATTGTTGGCACTTATACATAATGATACATGTGATTAAATAATGTTCTAACTAGAGGTGGTAAAAGATATTTCATTACACTTCTTGATGATTTTTCAAGATATACATATATTTATTTGCTTAGACATAAAGATGAAGCTTTTAAAAAATTTGAAGTTTTCATAGTGGAAGTTGAAAAACTTAGTAAGAAAATTAAAATTATAAGAAATGATGGGGGTGGGGTATGTTAATCAAATAATTTTATTGAACTTTGTGAAAGTAATGGAATTATTTATCAAGTGACTACTCTTTATACCCCTCAACAAAATGGACTAGTGGAAAGGAAAAATAAGACTTTAGTAGAAATGGTGAATGCAATGCTTATTTCTTCTTCACTGCCATTAAATCTATGGGTGAAGCTTTATTGTCTGCGTGTTTTATTTTGAATAGAATTCCACATAAAAAGAGTGATATGTTATGAATTCTAATTTAATAAAAAACCTTCTTTGAATTTTATTAAAGTATGACGTATGTTAGACTTCTAGATCCTAAAAGAAATAAATTAGGTCCTAGAATCATTAAATATGTATTTGTCGGATATCCTATATTTTATAGATTTTTGGATCTAAATTCTAACATAATAAAAGAATTTAGAGATGTAGATTGTTTTTGAAAATCTCACTTCTAAAAGTGAATTAGATAAAATAAGTAGCATTCCAAATGAAATTAATCATGAAAATGATTGAATGTTGATAAAGAACATATAGAAAATAATGATGATGAGAAAATAGAATCAATAAGAAGTAAAAAAATTAGAGGTGATCTATCTTACAACTTTGGACTGGATTTTTATATTTATCTAGTTGAGGTTAATCAAAATAAGATTTTAAATTACTTTCCTATAGTCTCAAATGTGGAGGAAGATCCAACTTTACTAAGTGAAGCATTGACTTCTCAATATGCAATTTTTTTGGAGAGAAGCTATAAATACTGAAATAGATTTTATAATGGCAAATAAAACTCGAAAATTAGTAGATCTTTCACCTACTTCTAAACCTATAGGTTTTAAAAGGATATTTAAAAGAAAAAGAATTCTGATGGTTCTATTAATAAATATAAAGCAATATTAGTTGCTAAAAGATTTAAATCAAAAGAAGGCATTGATTATTTTGACACATATGCAACTGTGACAAGAATTGTTACCATTAGATTGCTCTTAGCAATAGCCTCTATCAATCATCTAGTCATACATCAAATGGATGTAAATTCGTTTTCTTAAACTTTGTTTTATATGAAGAAATCTATATGGAATATCTTGAAGGATTTGCGATGCCAGGTTACTAGTACAAAATTTGCAAATTAGTGAAATCTCTTTATGGACTTAAACAAGCACCTAAACAATGGCATAGGAAATTTGAAAATATGTTGATGTCAAATGGTTTTAAGATAAATGACGATGATAAATGTGTATATAACAAGCACATAAACTGTTGCTTTACACTATGTTGGTAAAGAGGCAGAATGACTAAATAATCTGTTATATGACATTCCTATTTGGCCAAAACCAATACCTGCGATCACAATATATTGTGATAATCAAGTTACTATTGCGAGAGCTTGTAATGATGCATATAATGAAAAATCGACATCTATTGCAAGAAGACATAACTCTATTAAAATGTTAATTGAAGATGAAATGTTTAGTGTAAAATATGTACAATCAAAAGAAAATTTGGCTGATCTTTTGATAAAATGTGCAATGAAAACCATTAATAAGATGTCAAAAAGAATAGGGCTAGAGTCCATTGAGTAATCATCTATAGTAGGGACTCAACTTAGTCTTTTGTAACATTAAAATTCTAGGTTCAATGTGGTAAAAACAAATTGTAACTAAATGACAAAAATATAATTAGCACCTTTTTTAAGGAAATCCGTTTGGTGGATGAGTCAAATGATGACCTGTATATTAGTAGGTTGAGTTATACTCTTAATAATGTATAGAGACTATATATAAGTCGGGGTGTTTTATATACATGAGAACATCAGGATAGACACAACTATGTAAGTGTGGAAGTGAGGTTGCTTCCTATGAGATAGGACTTGTCTCTAGAACACTCATGAAATCGGGATATAAGCACAGGGCCCAAAATATGTTGGCAGCTAAATAGACATCAGCGTTGAATATTGTTTGTGAGTTATACTACCGATCTATTAGATAAACAATCTAGTTCAAAGCTATAAGCTACCACGGTACTTGATGGACTTTTTAGTGTATACTCTAAGTAAAAGTTCAAATCGAAAGATACTTTCATGATATGCAAATACTATATTTTTTCTTATTATTTTGAAATAGTGAAGGAAAATGTTAGTATTGTTGGTTCGAAAAATACTTGTGTGTATTTCAAAACAACAATATTGTTTTATGGTTTTGTTTCTAAGATGTTTCTGTAAAGCGAGAAAGCTATGGGTTTGAGTCCTATATTGAAGATGAGAGAGTTATTTGAGTTATATTTAAGAGTATGTATTCCTATGCCTTATACCCTTAGTATAAAGGAGAGAATGATGGTACATGTGTAGAGCACGAGAAACGTGTGACGTGTACATGCACATGCTTATGCGATTGCGAGGGAGTTGGCACAAGGGCACTTATTGCGTACTTTTCACATGTGTGGATCAGGCTCAACGCTCATTATATTTTTGTGAGCCCAGCTTAAGTGGGTCACCCAACGACCATTTAGCCATTGATGAAATGGAGGCAAAAGGAAGCTATAACATCAGCCATCAAGTTAGTTAAGGAGGTACATGTAATCACTTGTACAATAAATGAGCAAGCCTCATTGTGGCTCTAGTTATTTTAACTCATAGGTATTTTGACCATTTTCCATATATTTTATAACATATCCCAAAGTTTATAAGAAAATCTAGATTGTCAACTTTATCTTTTTTTTTAGACATCGGATTAAGCTCTAAGTCCGTGTTTTCATACTTATCAGCATCAGACATCATCATCATTATCATCATCATCATCGCAGCCTCATCGCAATTATTTTAGATTAGTTTCATGGAAAGATGTAACAAAAGATTTTCTCACTTGCATTATAGTGAGAAGATGGGTACTCAGAAATTGAGCTTAATCCGATTTATAAAAAATTTCAAATTAAATAGACATTAAAAATGATATTCGAGCACAAAATATGAAATATTAAAATATTTTTTAAATTCAATAAAATATAATAATTGATATTTATAACTTTTTTTTCAAAATATTTTTAGGCCATTGTTATGAATCTTAAAGTTGAAATTGCATTTTACGCTTAATAGCCCTACCCCAGTTGGGATGGGCCATTGTTAGGGTTTGCAACAAGTTGGGCCCAAATTACACTGAAAGGGCCCTAGCCTTGCCAAGCTGGTATGTGCTAATAAACACAGCGAAAAGAAGAGAACAAAAGCAGGAAAAAAAAACGAAAAAACAGATTAGGCTGGATCGGCCTAAGCCATGACCCAGGGCAAACCCTTGGGCCATATTTTTGTGGCGACGCCCTAGTTTTTCATGGCCACATTGATGGGGCCGGGGCAACTCCCCACCCATTGTCTAACTCTTATGCCTAGCAACTAAAGTACTTTTAGTAATATGGTCCCATAGGATCACACCGTACACTACACAACCAATCTTGTCATTTTGGAACGATTTATTTTAGAAAAAATTACAAAAAACCCCCCTTAATTTACTGCTACTGCTCAAATCCCCCATAAAATAAAAACATTACATTCATAACCCCAAGTCCCCTATGAGATAAATACATTACATTCATACCAATATGTGTAATTTTCTCCTTTTTTTTTCTTCCAAAAATACCCTTAATGTGAATTTAGCTAAGGGCAAGCTTTCTATGCTTCCCTAAACTTATATACTTCCCCTTATCCAACCGTCCATTCTGAATGGAGGGCTAAGATTGCCCCAATCACAATGTCACATCTCTACACTATTTTATTTTTCATTTTTTTTATAAACTATTTTGACACCAAAATTTGTATGTCCAATCCTCTATTAAACTCGAACTAGTGAAAAATATAAAAAAAATATTTCTAACAAAATAAAATGATCAAAATACCCTTGAAAGTTTCAAGGGGTATTTTGGTTATTATAATTTATTGAAAATTTATTTTTAATATTTTTTATATGCGCACCCCAATGAGAAGATGGCACATAAAAAATTTAATATTCATACAAATTTTATAAAAAAACTAAAACTAAAATACTTTGAGACGTCGAATCTAAGATCAAAAGGTGAATAGTTCTCTTGATCAAAATTGGACGGTTGGATGGTAGGGCAAGCATAGATCTTCTATGTTGTAGGGGAAATATAGAAACCTTTCCCTTTAGAAAATCCAATTCTATAACTAATTTCTTTTTATGGTATTTTCACCCCTTATATGCCTTAAAAAATTAAAAATCTCGAATTCTCAAAATAAGAAGTATTTTCACCCCTTATATGCCTTAAAATATTAAAAACCTCGAATTCTCAAAATCAAAAGTTTTTTATTTGACAAAAGTTATCGCCACTAAAAATTTCACCTAAAAAAAAGAAAAAAAAAAAAAAAAACTCTAGATTCTCAAAATTTGAAGTTTTTACTATTGTCAAACTTTGCATTTTAAAATGGGAAATGTTTATATAGAACCGAGGCTCTAAACAATCAAATGTAATCCTACCTAAAAAATTTCACTAGAAGAGGTTGTTTTGATTCTCAAATGTACTCAAATTGATTATCTCGACATCAAGATGTTTGGACATCAGAAATAAATGGATTTCGAGTTTTGGAAATAGTGTATTTTGTAATACATTTTTGGATCGTCAATTTTCAAGATTTTCAAATTTTCATAGATCTGTCGATCTACACTATTTTTAAAGCTTCAAACTTTATAAATAAAGATAAAAATATATTTCAAGGCTATCGCAAAGATTTCCAGTATTGAAACCACATTTCTACACTATTTGAAGGTAGGCTCCAATTTGATTGTTTAGAGTTTAGGCTCTATACAAACCACACCCTTTTTAAATTGCAAAGTTGTTACTCAAATTTTTGTGTTTCTAAATTTGTTTATGCATTGTCCTTTCATGAAAACCTTAAAAAAATTAATTTTAAAATTTGAAGTTTTTACTTGACAAGAGGAGCAAAACACTTAGGTGCTTTTGATTAGCTAAACTTCGGATCTTCAAGATGCGAAGTTGTTTTTTACCCACTTTGATGGTTTAGAAGTATTTTTGGCCTTTGAATACCTAAGGAGCTTTAATAAACTTCGGATTTTCGACATTTGAAGTATGGTTATTTTTGTCATTTTTGACAAAAAGTGAAGAAATTGATATGGATGTAATGACCACAAAAAGTGAGACATAATATTTTGGTAATGCAGTTTATATAAGGCCTAGGATTTATGGAAACAAAGTAAAACCTCAATTCAAATCCGGAAAGTACTTTGGGGATCAAAAATATCCATGATCGCTCTCAAATCTATTGCCAACTCTGACTATAAAATTTCAAACTCAATAAATATACAAATCTCATGTATATGTAAATACTCAATTTTTGGGCTAAATGGATATTTTAGATAAGAGTGTGGTTTGCATAAGGTTGCAACCTTTTTTTTTTTTTGACCTTAAACAATCCAATTAAGGCGCACCTCTAAATTTTATCATATATATAATTTTAATATAAAAATATTCTTAGGATGGCTTGAGAATCTATTTTCATCTCTTATTATAAAATTTTAAACTCTAAAAATGGTCCAAATCAAGTAGATCTATAATCAAAATCTTGAAAAAAAACTGTCTAGATAATGTGTTGAAAGATGCATTATTTCACGAACTTGAAATCTTTTTTTCTTTTTATATTCATACATCTCGTTGGTGAGATGAAAAATTAGGGAGTTTTCCAACACATCCAAACAACCTTTTATGATAGATTTTTGAGGTGCTTCTTCAATTCTATATTTTAATGTTCCATCATTATATAAACTTTTTCCTTTAGGGCCTATTTTGTTCCATGGATTCAAATTTTTAGGAGTCACTTTTCCTAGAAAAAGCCAGCCAATCATGTTTGGTTTGCTTATAATTGATATTTCTGTTGGAATTGAGATTTCAGTGGGATTCTTGAATGCTCATTTTAAGCCTAAATTTTGGAAATCTCAATTCTACCAAAATAGGTGGAATTAGCATTTCATAGAAATGACCCATTTTGCTGCTGGAGAATAAAATTATATTAAAAATTTAGAAAGGAAAATTATATCAAATTTTAGAGAGAGAAAACATGTTAAAATTTTAGATAGGAAAACTATATCAAATTTTAGAGAGAAAAAATATATGAATGCTTTAGAGAGAAAATACACGAATTTTTATAGAGAAAGTACCTTAAATTTATACAAAGAGAACTATCTCAAATTTAAAGTTCTAGGGAGCATTTTAAACTTTTAGAAAGAGAAATTACTTCAAAACATAAGTTTTAGAATGAGAACGTATCTTAATATTTAGAGAGAGAAACTAAATTAAATTTTAGAGAGAGGAATTACTTAAAATTTTTTAGAGAGAAATATCTTAACTTTTAGAGAGAGAAACTATATCAAATTTCAAGTTTTAGATAAAAAGATTATATTAAAATTTTAGTGATTATAAATTATATCAAATTTTAGATAGAGAAACTACTTGAAAATTCTTAGAGAGAAACTCTCTAAAATTTTAAGTTTTAGAGAGAGAAAAATCCTAAAACTTTAGGGAGAGAAACTATATCAAATTTTAGGTACAGAAAGTATCTGAAATTTTTAGAGAGAAATTATTTCAAAAATTTTAGATAGAGAAACCATCTCAAATTTTAAGTTTTAGAGGGCTACTTGAAAATTTTAAAGAGAGAAACTAATTCAAAATTAAAGTTTTAGAGTGATAGAAGGCATCTTTAAACTTTTTGAGAGAGTAACTACATCAAATTTTAGAGTGAGTAAGTACCTAAAACTTTTTAGAGTGAAACTATCTCAAAAATTTTAGAAAAAAACTCTCAAATTTTAAATTTTAGATAAAGAAGTATCTTAAAAATTTTGAGAGAGAAACTATATCATATTGTAGAGAGAAATTATGTGAAATTGTTTAGAGAAAAAAACTATATCCAAACTTTTACAGAGAGAAACTATCTCAAAATTTAAGTTTTAGAGAGAGAAAGTATCTCAAAATTTTAGAGAGAGAAATTATATCAAATTTTAGAGAGAGAAGTATCTAAAATTTGTAGAGAGAAACTCTTTCAAAAATTTTAAATAGAGAAACTATTTCAAATTAAGTTTTTGAAAGAAAGTATATTAAAATTTTAGAGAAAAAACTATTCAAATTTTAGAGAGAGAAACTCTCTCAAAATTTTGAGAGAGAGAGGATTTACATTTCCAAGAAAAAGATAGGCAATCCAAACAGTGAAATTGCATTTTCCTAGTTTCTTCTGGATGCGACCCAAACATCATATACCATATTCCATGAAAGGCTAATTTCAGTAAATACCAATTTTTGGATACACTTTTCCATAATATTGAAAAATCCAGGCAACCAAATGAGTCCAAGCGAATCAAGAACCCTTTTAGTTTCCTGATACCCAAGGCCCCCAACTCTTTATGGTCTAATAGCGTGTTCCATTTAGCCAGATGGAATTTGTGGCCACCACCATGCCTGGACCATTGTTATCGGGAGCGCCACCCTCCCGCTCCAGAATCTCGCTCCAGTATTTCGGAGCCAGGCTCTTGCTCCAATTTTTAGGATTCTCGATCCTATTCACAATGGAGCTCGCTCCCAATACTTCAAGGATCTCGCTCCCTCTACTTCACGGATCTCGAACCCATTCACAACGGATCTCGCTCTCGCTAAAGCACGGATCTCGATTCCATACACAACGGATTTCGCTCCCTCTACTTCACGGATCTCGCTCGCATTGTCTCATGGAATGCATTCCGCAACATTGTAGATGTGGTTCTTGAACAAATTGAATCCCTGCTCCCAAAAATTTAAAATCGTGATCCTGACATTTTCGAAAAATAGATTACACGTTGAGTTGTTGAGTGTGCCCTCGCCCATGATCCATCAGGTTCTACCCTATTATACCACGGGCAATAGAAAATAAATTGCACGTTGAGTTGTCGAGTATGCCTGCGCCCATGATCCATCAGGGTCTACCCTAACATACCAACCTTGAAATTTATTATTTCCAATTTCATATACTTGGGTGTGGTTTCTATAAGGTTGCAACCTTAAACAATCCAATTAAGACGCACCACCAAATTTTATTATGTCGTGTAATTTTGGTGTAAAACATTCTGAAGATTATCTGAAAATCTATTTTCATATCTAATTAAATACTTTTAAACTCAAAAAATGGTTAAAATCATGTAGATCTATAGACATATGAAAATTCTTAAAATGGATGGTGTAGATAATATGTTGCAAGATGCACAATTTGTGGCACTTAAATTTTTTTATTTTTTTCCTACATTCATACATCTTGATATCGAGATGATGAATTATAGACTTTTTTCAACATTAAAACAACCTTTTCCTATGGATTTCTGGGGTGCGTCCTTAGTTCTGCATTTTATGGTTGCAACTTTGTATAAACATTTTCCTATATCTTTGATTTTATAAAATCCTATAATATATATATATATATATACATATATATATAATTACCTTTATTTCTATGACAATAATTTTTTTGAAATTTTGAATAAATTTATTTTACCATTTTATAACTTTCTAAAGAAACTTCTTAAATAAAACTAACATTTAAATATAAAAATTAATATTTGTAGTAAAATTTTCATATAGTTATTTCTAACAAAAAATAAAGGTGATGCATTTCCTGAATTTAAGCCTAACAGTAACCATATATGCTTAGGTTGCATCCAAATGGTACCCAAATCCTAGGCAATGTATTTCCATGTATACAAATACCAATGTAAAGCTCATTTTTGTATCATGTATGCAAATTTGAACAATACTAACATTAATTGTTCATAGCATTAGAAGACTTTATTTCATACTAGATTAATGGGATTTAATAAATCCATGGACATGTAGGATTGGTTGTGCATGGGTCTAGCCACATGGGCCATTGATAGATAGAACAATGGTTTCTAAATTTAACCAAATTGAGATCGCATTTATATAGGAACGGGTTTCTACGCTTGTGCACGAATCCATATGTAATGTAATTGATTCTTCATACAAGTAGAGCTCTGCGATGGGGGCACGAACCACCATTGTGCCGAACGCGATCCTACGATGAATGGAGCTCGATCCTAGCCAAATAGGATCGTGGTATTGTTTAGATGGGAGTGAGACTCAACATTAAGTGGGATCTCGTTCTTGTTGTCGATAAGAGCGCGATCCCATGTTACATGTAATGTGTTTCTGTCAAATAGTGATCTCGATCCCAATGTATCAAGATCTCGCTCCCTATTCAAACAGGATCTCGCTCCCTAATCAAACAAGATCTCGTTCCGTAAATACATGGAACGCGTTCCCGTTAAATATGAATCTCGATCCTAATGTATCGAGATCTCGATCCCAATATATCGGGATCTCGATCCGTAACTTCTACCCTCATCGGAACTCGCTCCCCAGCTCCAAAGCTTCGGGCAGTCATCGATCCGACGCTCCCGCTCCTGAAACCGGAGCCGCTCTTGCTCCTGCTTCCGATAACTATGGCCCGGACCATAGAATCCCTGATGAGCTGTTCTACCTCATCTGCCACAGCATCGGTATCCTGAGAAAAGAGCATTGTGGTAAATAAAGACGTTCACTAGGGTGGTTTTAATCCTCTACCCTAATGGTGAGGAAACTCCATTTCCATACCAATCTGCATTCGATCCCCTCCCGAATACCATCCCACCACTGCCTCCTTTGTCCCTCAAAGCAAGGAGAACCTAGGTATTTGCAAGTAGCAAGTCCATACCACAAGCCTCTCTAGGTAAGTCCTACACCCCAACCTTGAAGATGATCTCTTGGGGCCTTCGGACCATCCACTGAGATACCCACATATTTTCTCTAACTCTCTTATTCTCCTTCCTCTAACTTGAATTGCTGTGAAGTGCGTGGGATATTCTCTGTGATTCTTCTTTTGGCATGGCCGACTCCCTTCACACACTTGTGTGGTGCTTCTTCTCGCCCATTGGAGGCCAGGGTTCATAGTCATTTTAGATTTCTTCATGGGAGGCAATAGCAAAGTCTAAGCTAAAATAGGCCTCTGATAGTGGTTCCTCTTGCCGTGAAGAAATAGGAAGATTAGGAGCACGAGGTGTAGCAGGAGGAGGATTAAGATTAAGAGGAGGAGTTGGTTTGCACGATGATGGAGGAGCCTCTGAAGAAGGAAGAGCTGCGAGTGCACCAATCCTCCCCTCTAACAAGACCATAGCATCAAGTGCGTCTATGTGAAACTGTTAGGTTTGCTGATAATTAGAGTCACCTTACCTATGTTTCATTAAAAGATTAAAGGTATTATAGTAAAAAGAGGAAGGGTTTCTTGGAGAGAGAAAGAAGTTCACGTGATCGTTATAAAAGGGGATCAAGATAATTATAAAATCAAGAAAAATATAATACTCATCCTTGTTAGGTCACCCCTTTGGGGGTTATGGGAAAGGATCTTCAAGATGGAGTCTGCAAAAGAGAGAGACATAGCCTCCAAGAGAGAGGCGGTATTCCCATGGTCTAGAGGTTATTTTTTCAGTAGCAGTATTGTAGTGAAAAAAAGATAAGATATTGATAGACGGTGTTGCTCAGTGGGGAGAGTGAGTTTAGAAAGGAAGATCGGTGAGAGTTTTTTACATATGTTTAGAAAGATGTATATTTCTTGTAATCCAAAACAATAATTCATTGTGATAGTGGATTTCTAGTTCCCGAGGCCGTGGATGTAGCTCTATGGGATGAACTAGTAAATCGTGTATTGTGGTGGTGTACTTTTTTGTGTCTGCTTTATTTTTGTACTCGATTTATAGTTGTATTCATCTACTTCGCGTTTAGCCAGTCATATACATGACCTTGGATGAGATCCCAGTATTTGAAATTCCAAGTTCCGTAAGCGAAGTGTCTTGAGAAGCCTACAGGAACAAAGGCTCAATCCTTTGAGATCTAAAAGTGGCATGCCATTCCTTTGGGGGGTCTCACTTTTTCTCATAATGGGTGGTCATATACAAGCTAGATTCCCACTCCAAGTTAGCAGCAAAATATGGCATGGTCATCTATCATGTGCAATAACAACTAATGGCTGGCTCCAATGGGTGAAGTGAGGGCCCCTCTTCTATGTCCAGGGCAAGGTAAGAGTCCCAGTCTCTCTCCATGAAGCCATCCCTCGTGTCACTTTGATTATTCCTCATGCCATCAAGGGCCCTAAACCAAAACAGGTATTGTTATCATCCGTCTCCTGTATTTGGATTTGGAATACGGAGAGGGATATGATAGGATTGGGTTTGGATGCGTCTTCAAACATATTTATTACAGTGATTTCACTATCTCAAATTCTGGAGGTGGACTTTGGATCCGATATTTAGCAGACGGTATCAACTAAAACATCACAATCATGAATATAAAGAAAAAAAAGAAAAAAAAAAGAAAGAAAGAATTTTCAGCTTTAGAAATGGTCTACTTTGTATTTTGTTAAACCATCCATTTTAATTCTTCATGTATCCAATTAGAGTTGCTTTTGGAGTTCCAAATTCATGGATCTAAGGCTAAATGGATTTAATCCAAATGGATTTACAAATATTTGGGATATGTTTGGGGTCCTAAATCCTTCGGGAGCTAGAACGGACACATGAGTTTGCCAACTCGCTAAACATGAAGTGATTAAGGAAAATTATTTCATGAGGCTGGAACACAATTCTACAATATGCGGTCCAGAGGTATAAAGCACCCATTTTAAAGATGGATGCAAATCGGTGGTCCATTTAAAAACAATTGTAACTAACTGTACAAATGTTTTTTAATATAATTATTATTTCTAGTTTTCAAATTTTTTTTTTTTTCATATTCATGATCTCCATATTAAAGATTATATATTCTCTAAAAATTAGGATCAAATTATATTTAAAAAATATTTTTATTGCCAAGCCCGCATTTCTACAATATGGGGGTTGGCTGCATAGAAATGGTGTCCAATGATAAAAAGGGAAAAGTTTATACAGAGCCGAGGCTCTAAACAATCAAATTAGAGCCTACAACAAAAATTTCACTAGAAGAGGTTGTTTTGATACCCAAATATCCTCAAATTGATCATCTCGACATCAAGATGCATGGACATGAGAAAAAAATCGATTTCAAATTTTGGAAATAGTGTATTTTGCAATGCATTTTTGGACCGTCAATTTTTAAGATTTTTAAGGTTTCATAGATCTCTCAATCTACACTATTTTTGAAGCTTTAAACTTATAAATAAAAATAAAAATATATTTTAAAGATATCAAAAAGATTTCTAGTATTGAAACCACATTTTTCAACACTATTTGAAAGTAGGCTCTAATTTGATTGTTTAGAGCCTAGGCTCTATAGAAACCGCACCCATGATTAAAGAGGAATAGCTGGTCCCTGATCCAATACCTAAATTAAAAAACGTAATTAGGGGATTCTAGTAACCTAGAAATTCATGAAACTGTATTTTACTCATCGTAAGATAGATTTGAAAAACAAAAGAAAAGATTTTAAGCTCAAGATTCCCAAGATCTCACTTCTATCAAACTTGGCATTCCACTTTCAGTCTGAGAGGGAATTTTGATTGGGGGAAGTTTCCTAGCTCCAAAATCATACTTTTAATGGAAAAGAATTGATATTGAGCTAGACAAGTATGACTCGAGCCTATTAGATCCATAAGAAAACCCCTAACTAGGTATTTTACTTTGAAGTTCTACATGAACAAGGACCAACCAATCTTTGTCCTTGCAATACTAATTCCCAATAAAAAGAGGAAGGGTTTTTTTCACTTTTTCATTTTGGAAAGTCATTCACGTTTTTATGAAATTTGGTTAATATTTTGGGTAAATTTCTCCATACACTCAAATTTGGCGTACTATTTCCCTTTAAACCCACAAATTTGAAAAGCTTTTAATGGCATTACTTTATTTTAAAAAAAAAATATTATAGAAACCCCTCAAAATCAACTTTCTAGACATCCTAATCCCAATACTTTTTGTATCACAATCTAGATCATAAATTTTTTGACAAAAATGCCATTTTCCTCTCTTTTCCCTTTATGTTTTTTAGTCAGGTGGCTCTAGTTTCTCTCTACTCACACTCTCTCTACCTATCCTCTCTCTTCTTGCCCTTTCTCTCACTCTCTCTCTACTCACCTTTTCTCTCACTCTCTCTCTACTTGTCCTCTCTTTCTCTCTGCTCCCCTCTCTCACTTTCTCTTTACCTCTCTCACTACCCACCCTCTCTCTATCTCTCTTTCTCTCTCTACACGCCATCTCTCTTTATCTTTACCGACCATCTATCTCCCTCGCTCTCCATCTGCTATCTATCTCTCTCCATCGACATCGTCGAAGCTGCAGGTTTCATGAGTTTGAACAGAACGTACATCATAAAAATTGCAGATTTCATGGGTTTGGCCACAACCCACATTACCGAAGCTCCTGGTTTCATGGGTTTGGGCACAACCCGTAGTTATAAAGTTGCTGGTTTCATGGGTGTGGGCATAATATCTATCACTAAAGTTGCAATTTTCATACAGTTTTCTGCTTTTTGGGTAGAACCCACATCAGCAGGTTTCATGGGCTCGAGTATTAGAACTAGAAAAGATTGAAAGAGAGCCCAAAGCGCCTAATTGTGGGGTGATATGCCTAAAATTGTAGGTTACGAAACCCTTTACGTTTTCTTGCAGAATGGGTGTTTAGTCTACCGGTCTTCTTCTAACAAGGACCCGAGGCTAAGGTAGAAGAGTTAGAGAGGGCGTAGAGAGAAAGCGTGAAAGGGGGTGAGTAAAGAGAAAGAGAGAGAAAGTTAGAAGAGAGAAAAAAAAAGGATGGATAGAGAGAGAAAGTGTGAGAGAGCAGATAGAGAGAAAGTAGAGTCATATGACTAAAAAACATAAAGTGAAAAGAGAGCAAAAAAAGTGTTTTTATGGATTTAAAGTATGATACAAAAATTATTGAGGGTAGGATATCTAGAAAATTGATTTTGAAAGTTTCTATCATTTTCGCTTTACAAAATGTACCTTACAACCCCTAAATACTTTTGACCTTATTTTATTACATAATTTTATCCTAAGTAGTTTTTGAAATGACACTGCACGGTTCTCTCTCTTTTTACCGTCTTTTCCCACTCTCCCTCTCTCTCCCATACTCCCTGTACTTTTTCTAACTCCACCTCTTATCTCTGTCTCCCACGCCGTTTCTACTCTAAACACCTCGCTCTCTCTCTCCAATCAAAGTCCCATCTTGTCTCCCACGCCCTTTCTACTCTAAACATCTCGCTCTCTCTCTCTCCAATCAAAGTCCCATCAAAACGAGATTCTGAACCGAACCCATGTTTAATTTTGTACCCTTTGGATTTTTCCATGTTTTAGAAAAGCTACACGAGCGATTGCAGAAATTAACAGTTGCCATAGAAATAGCCCCTAAACTTGGTTTAAGTGTTGAACCATAATCTGATAATCCTAAACAACTCAGATCGGATTTTCCAGCATGCAATTTTGGTAGAATTCTCCGATTATTAGATTTCAGATAGCTATGTTCTTGTACTTCATATTAGAAAACAAGAGGTAATTCACATTTGGTATATGTCTATCATGGCAGTTCGAACAAATATATCATAACTGAATTTGATTTTCATTATATGACCATAGACTCGGGTACCTAATTCTAGAGCCTCCAGACTTGCACGACCTGAAAGACTGTCGCCAAAATAGCAGATTCAGGCTTCAGTCCTAATAACTCTCATCTCCCTCATCCAATTTAAAGCACTAGAAACTTTCATTTATTTCAAAAGCAGGCGATTAAGTCGCCCGAAGCTATTAAATCCTTGAGTGAAATGTTGAAATTACAATGCTTCCTCTAATTTTCAACAATTAGAATACCTGGTCAGACTAGCAGTATTCAGTCCAACTGGTTTCTTTGCCAATTCACCATAAATTACTCTCCCGAGCTCTAACAAACCTTTTATATTACAAGCTGACAGTGCATTAGAAATTTTAAAATAATTTTGGCACGCCGCTACATTTTATCAGTTTCTATAACTCCGAAGCCTTATTTACATGAAGAAATCATTGAGTCCCATGAAACCAATTCTTTTGGAGCACTTCCATTGGAAACCACCCATGAATTCTCCATTTGAGAAAATTTTTCATACATGTTTATCAGAGAGGCGAGAGAGAGAAAGAGGGGTTCTAGTCTATGGTCTATGGTCTCACTACTCACCACTGATATCTTTCATCTCCAATTCCAAGTTCCATGCTAAGCTTAGGCAACCAACGGGCAGGGCAGACCTGGCGTGAGCCCAGCCCATTTATGTACGCCCAGGCCAGGGCTTAGCTATGCCAAGGGCATATCGAAAACTAGGTAAAATTTTGGTGGGCAAACCAAAGTTTGGTAGAAAACCCCATCTGCATCATATATCAAAAAATGATTATCATGTGGACTGCAAATCACATGCAAAAATATATACTTATCATAAATTTTAGCAACTGGCAATGCCTGGCCCAGCCAGAAAATTCATCAGGCCTGCTATGCTTGACACCGCCCAGTCTGCAGGAGTGTGCTCCAAATCCGTCCTGAAGCCATGCCCAGCCCCACTTAGATGGCAACCCAAGTAATGCTGAGAGCCCCCAAATCCCTTGCCAATCTAGCTCTGGCCTTTTCTCATATTTGTAGCAAAAAAAGGTGTAATGCAAAATAAGCAGTACACCATGAACTTTGAGAAATAAAGCAAGCAAGCAGTAGAGGTGGGTCTTCGACCACCAACTTGAGCTTGAGACCTTGTGATTTTAAAATACTGCTTGAGACCTTGTGATTTTAAAATACTGGCCATGTTTCACCAAAATGTTAATATATGTTCAAATTTTAAAATGAATTTCTCTAACAAGAACTTCAAAACTAACAAAAGAGGCTTTGAATGTTATTTAGTTTACATGAAGTAAAGGAAAGAGAGCAAAGGCCCCATACAAGAATGGCTCAGGAGGCATCATTTAAACGTCATCACTGGCAACAACTTATATTTCTATGGTGGCATAAATTCAATTCCTTTTCTTTCAAAGTGTTGCTTGATCTCAGTGGTTTTAAAATGTACTGGATTGGTCTGCGGTCTGCAAAGTCAAAGTCCAAATTAGGAAAATGCATAAAATACACTAGTAAATATGCTAACGGCAAAGTTTCAATGAGATAAGAGGCACTTACCAATCTCTCATGATCACCCATGATCTCTTCTATTAACTCAGCCAGTAATTTGTTCGCACTGTTGGGAACAAGAGCTGCAAAAACAGCAGGCTCTAGTCCTGTGTAAAATCAATAAAGCCATTAGTAACTGAACAAATTCCCATTTAAATAAATCATTTTTTAAGAGTAAACACGAAACATTGTTGCCCCGACACTAGTTTTTGGTCTCATAGTCTAAGCATCTTCATTCTGCTTTGTTTTTGTTTTTTTCTGGGATGCTACTCCATTCTGCTGTTTTTATTTTTCTTTTCCTCGTCTTTTAGGTTAAGCATCTGTAGTCTTTGTCTATATCTTCACTGGGAATATATATTCCTACTTATGATAGATCACTTCATCTAACCTATATACGAAACATCAATGATCACACCCTCAGCTCCAACTTGGACCCCACCCATGGATATCTCAGCCAATAACCTCTCATGAATGTCAACAGAATGCAGGAAAGCCGAATTGGAACATCTATCTGCAAACCCACGCTTGCCCAAACCTACAGTCTCTCAAGACTCCCATTCCTCTCTTTCTCCCTCCTTCCATGTTGCCTTTTCTCTCTCTTCCCACCTACAGTGATTTGCCTTTGGGGTCCATGTGCCCTTTCAATGGCTCAGCACCTTGACATCCTTTGCGAAGAAACTCATCCCCCACAGATCAGGAGCAAGAAATGAACATCCTCCAGTCCATGTTCAAGGCCTCCTTGTCTTCCCCCCTCTTCAGTACTTGGATCGGAACAAGGACATGTATGCCTCTTCAGCGTTGTTGCCTCTAACCTTATTCCCAACCATCCTTATGGCAACAGGGAGAGCTGAGATCTTATAAACCTACATAAAAGCCCCAAATTCTCGCTCAGAGCGCATTTTCAGGTATCTCTCACAACCCTTTTCTTTTCTTCCCCGCTATCGGTATCTGTATCCCCTTTTTCCTCCATCTCTTTGTTGCTCTTCTCCACCTCTCCTTTCTCTCTCTCTCCTCTAGCCACCATCGTGCCTTTCCATTTCCATCTCTCTTGTCCCCCAAACATGATGAAAATTGATTAATACATAACACTAGTGGCCTTTAAAGACCTTGAGAGCATACAAATATCACAATCATAGTAGATATGTACTCCAGTGGGGAGAGGTCCATGTAGAACCAATATAGTATTTTAGGATTATGCAATCTAAAACCCCCTTCCCCTGGGCATATGACACAACATAGAGGGGTTCTTGTAAGGTCATTCCTTGTTGAGATCAGGGAGATGCTAGGGGATGTTTTTAGCCATGAGGTGGCCAGTCTCTTGTGTGCAATTAGAGACTTGTGAGGGCAAGGACCAAATCCTCCACAATTACTACATGGCATATACACATGATAGCTGCGTTATAAGAAGCGACCCAAGAGGGTATTACATGTGCACATGCTGAACAAATGACACCTGCACTTTTGCGATAATACTATGCATTTGATTAGGGGGAGACCCTAAAATCCACACTAGATTCATGTCCCAACTATTTGTTGGCCAATCATGAGGCCCTAAGAGTGACAGTGGGTCATGGGTCTCGTTAGGTTAGTTTTGAAAAGTTAGTTCGAGGATCACCGATTTTTAACATGAGTGGAATGCCATAGAAATGGCATACTCCTAATCTGATAGATCCAAGTTTCTTCCAATAGTGTTTGTTTATGATTAAGAAAAATTATGAAATAGAAAAATAAATTTTCCAACCCCATTACATGTCTTACTTTTAGCATACGGATTTTTAATTGAAAATAAATTATTTTGAGAATTAAATATTCAATACATTTTTTAAAAAATTATTTATTGGATATAAAAATAGTTTGGGGCATGATGAAATATGGGACCCAAGCCATGGGCCCACAAGTGGGGTAGCCCATCTTCTGTAGGATGTGGGGCCCACATGGCCTCCACACCACACTGTCATGATCCTCTGTCTCTCTCTCTCTCTCTCTCT
>NW_006495487.1:0-14169 GCF_000471905.2 Amborella trichopoda | reverse complement strand
ATTGTTCTTACTAAAGTATGAAAAATTTCAAACATATATTTTATTTTAAATTGTTTTATTCAATTTTAAAAATAATATTTTTTTATTCCATAGGGCCCACCATGTGGGATGTGGGTGGGGGCCCACATGTGCCACAAAAGGGTGGCACGCCCCACCCTCTTTGGATTCTCTTGTTTGCTTTTAAGATAAGGTTCGTTTGATTTGTGGATTGTGGTCAAATCTTGGAAGAGATATATTAACCATGGCTTTATCTATTTTGTAGCAAGTTTATTTTTAAGAGATATGGTCAATTTGTATTGATATGGATGTTATCTTATTTATATTTGGTAGTATTTATCTACTTGATATTATTTGACGTCTCTTTATGTAACACTTGATATTATTTGACGTATCCTTATGTAACACTTGATATTATTTGACATATCTTTATGGAATACGTGACATGGATCGTGCAATTTTATAGAATGCATGATATTTCTTTTATTTAAATATATTGATAGGAAAATAATTTAAAAAAGGGGGATAATGGTTCATGCCTCTTCCATAATGTTGATAGTCTATCATGGAATGGATGGCTCAGATCTCTCACCCCACAAGTCATCCTTATCGACGGTCTATCTTCAATTTCACAAGAAGAGAAAAAACCCTAAGAAACCCTAACCTTATTCAAAACCTATAAAAATGGATTGTCTCTACCCAAAACATCTCTACACTTTATCTCTTGTACCTAATTCCTATCTTTAAATCTCTATACCTTATCTCTTGTGCCTAATTCTCATCTTTCTCTCTCATATCCCACAAACGAGCACACATCACTCTCTCATCTTTGATCTCTCTCACATTGTGAAAGAACCTTAGGGTTTAGGTTATGGAGTTTTTTTCTCCTATATCTCAAATATGGATTTACGGCTAAGGGTTTTAGGATTTAGCAAAAAGAGAATCCATAACTGTCAAACTATCTTGCTAAGATAATTCACCTAGGGTTTGAGTTTGTGATCAAAGGGGTTCATGTTCCATTGGTGTGGCTTGGCCGAAGTTTGCTTTCCGGTTCGAGATTGAAGCTAAACCGTTGATCCCGTGCCATTTGATGGTGGTGACTCGGTGTGGGGTGTAATAAGCCCGGTTGCGGTAATCTTCGGCACTCTTCTTTTTTGTTTCTTATAATCTTATCTTTTATTCTCAAGCATAGTGCATAGTTGTTTCAATGGTATCAAGTTGTTAAGATATTGGTTCTATTGTTATGTTGATTTTATTCTGAAGTTTATCTTATTATAATAAAGACCATCTGTAAGTGATCTTTGCGAAAAGAAATGGGTGAAAAAAAAAAATGTATTCCCTGATAAAAGATCACATAGGTCTTTCTTTCACATTTACTTTTAACACAAGGTGGTCACATTAATATTGACCATTGGATGTGAAATTAAGTGGCTGCAATTATTTTATTGACCAAGCTCAAACTTCAAAAGAAAGTTTTTTGAACTTTGTGACACATCGAAGCCATTAAATTTCACATCGGATAGTTGTGAGTGATTTTGACCAAATTATATCAAAGGTAAATGGTCTCATAGCATACAATCTTCTTTTTTTTTTATAAGGAAAAATTTTATATAAAGAATGCAACCTTAGAATGTAGAACTATAGATGCACCTCAAAAATCCATCATAAAAGGTAGTTTTAATGTTTAAAAACCCTTTGATTGATCATCTCGACATCGATGTATGATCATGAAAAATAAAAAGATTTTAAGTCTAAAAATATTTTATATCGAAATTATATATCATTATAAAATTTGAGAGTGCACCTTACCTCTACACCTACAGATGCATCAGTATGCCGACTGCACCCTTTTTATAATCACAAAAGTCAAGGTAGTTTATGAGTTAGACACCAAAGCCTCTTACCATTCAAATGACTAATTTAGCCCCAAGTGAATGCAAGCATTCCGGTTTGGTCATTGGTTTCCACCCATTTTCCATGTTTTTTATTACTTAAAAAATACACAGGAAGAGTGTTTGTTCCCAAATTTGGGGTGGATCTCCTTCTCTTCCCAAAGCTTTGAACCTGGGCTAATCGGCTTAACTCCGGTAAATTGATGGCATGACTAAATTGTTAATAGACGTTACATTTAGAAAAAAGTTTATATAAGGTTACAACTTTAAAATGTAGAATTACGGATGCACCTAAAATATCCATTGGAGTATGTTGTTTTAATGTTAAAAATCCTCTAATAGATCATCTCGACATCGAGATGTGTGAATCTGAAAAAAATATATATATATTTTGAGTCTTATAAATAGTGCATCTTATAACACATTATTTGGACCGTCCATTTTCAAAATTTTCATATGTTTACATATCTACTTGATTTAAACCACTTTTGAAGTTAAAAATGTTATAATTAGATATAAAAATAGATTTTCAAATAATCCTAAGAATTTTTTACATCAAAATTGTATATTATGATAAAATTTGGAGGTACACATTAATTGGATTGTTTAAAATTGCAACCTTACAAAAACCACACCCTTATATTTAAGGGTTGTTTGGATCCCAGGGAAAAAATTACCAGGAAAATTGTTTTCTAGGGAGATTGCTCATTTCCACTGTTTGGATTCAAAATTGGAGGTGGAAATTTCTTTGACAGAAATCGTTCTCTATATTTTGAGCTCAAAATAGAAAATATTTTTTCTCTTCATAATAAAAAAATTACTTTCTTGACAGATTTCCTTACCGTGCTAAACACAAAAAAAAAAAAAATTACAAGCATATAGCTAGTTGGGGACTAGATAAAAAAAGGGACATTTTTCCCATCTCTCTCTCTCTCTCTCCTTGTTGATCCAACTCCCCTAATTCTGGTCTCTCTCTCCCCTTGCTAACCAAATTCCCCTAACCCCTCTCTCTTTCTTTCTCTCTCATTCTAAAATATTATTATATATTTGTTTCTCGTCTTTTTCTCAGTCTCCCCATGTATAGAGATTATTTCTACTTCCATCTTACTCTAGCTATTTCCTTCTCTCTCTATCTCTGGCATATTTTCATCTCTAGAGATTCATTGCATTTAACCTCTTTTCTTGATACATATTTCTATTGCGCCCCCTTAAACTTGGCTAGGGGCGCATCTAAAATTCGAGTTTAAAGTGAATATCTCAAAAAAACATCTTGTGGAAGATTTCAGCCATTTGATTGCGCGATGAAACAAACTGAACGACAAGTCAACCAAGAGCAACATTTTCATGTAACAAAATGATAGTTTAACTCAATGTGATTTGTTCGGACATGTAAAACATGATTAATTGTTATGTAGAGAGCACTAATATTGTCACAAAAAAATATTGATGGCTAAGGAAGAGGCAACCCAATATCCCGATCCGAAAAAAAAAAAAAACTGTGTCAATTCTGTAGCAATAAATGCCATAGAGAGGTATTGAACTTCAACATTAAACAAGCGACCATCGACTATTTTTCTTAGCACTCCAGAATATGTATTTTGAATCAAGACAGGTGAAAAAACTAGTGGTTGAACAACGAGTGTTTGGATATCCAGCCCAATTTGCATTAATTTAATTGACACAAAAATTCCCACATTAAAACTGAAGGCATACAAAACCTTAGGTGTTGAGGATGAGGCATCAATTGAAGCAAAGAGGTATTTACTTAGAGAGAACGGATGTAGAGGTTTTTTTTTATTTTTTTTTTAAATATATTTTAGGGATAAATTGAGTATATAAAAGAGAGTGATACAGGCTGTGCGTGAAGAGGATTGGATGACATGTTTATGAGTCATAATAAATAATATGGCTTGATGGAGGGAGTGATGATAAGTTATATAGAAAACTGGGAGAGAGGGAGAAGCTAGTGATGTCCCTTTCGGAACCAGCACGGTGGGGCTGTATCCTTTGGCTGGTGGACCTAAACCAGTTCCGCCTTGTCGTTTTGCCCCTGCTTTGGCAATGGGGTGTCAGGGTTCAAGAAAATGTATTTCCTCGTAGGAGTAAAAACAATGGAGGGACAAAGGTATTAATAAAGGACGTGAGGGAAAGAAAAGAACCTGTAAAGAGATGTAAATAAGGCTTAGAAGCAAAGCTGTAAAGAGAGTGAGAGTTGGATGTTAGGGAAAAAGATGAAGTGCAGAGAGAGAGAAAAGAAAAGACTTACTTCTGGGAGAGAAACTGTCGATCAATGGACTCTATCTCTTGCTAGGAAACTCGGATAGGCACTGATACCATAAAGATTTGTAGAGAAAGAAAAATAAACTTTTAAAAAATAATTTTACCCCGAGACAATCGTGATGGTTCATTCATTGCATATTTTACATTTTTTTTTTTCTTTTTCTTTTTTTTGAGTAATTCAATGGGGGGGAAGATATGCACTTTCCTTTCTTTCTACGTGCAATAAAACAAGGAAAGAGTTACATTTTCTGAAATAAGATAGCAATATTTCTACTATAGCCTTTTCAAAAACTAGGATTGTTGGAAATTAGGATTATTGGATTTTATTTCTATTACTTGGGCTACGAATTGTGGCGCTAGGGCTAGGTAATCACGATCCTAAGGTAAGGCTGGGCCGGCCTGACCATCTTTTTATTTATTTATTATTATTATTTTTCCTTTTGGATTTTATTTGGACCGACCTAACCCGGCTCGGATAGGGGCTAGGGTCAGGACGGGGTCTTTTGGCCCAGTCAAGGCCTGCCAAGTTTAGGCCAGCTCTAGGGGACTAGGGTGGGCTATATAGCAAGCGGCGGCATGGCCCAAGCCCAGCCCCTATAGATGCTATCCAAACAGCAAAACCCCCCCCCATTTTACGGGAAATACTTGTTTGTAAGAACTGTATTTCTTAAGAAATAAAATTTTCCGACAATCTTTCTAAGGATCCAAATGAGGTTCTTTGGAAAAATATTAATCGAATTTTAATTTGTATTAATATTATTTGGTGAAACCATTCCATTTAAAACATGATCTCATGCGCAGGGTAAAAGACAACATTTTAGATACATTATTTATATATCATCGGTACCCTCTCATAGGAAATCCAAAGGGTGCGGTTTGTATAGAGCCTAGGCTTCAAATAATCAAATTAGAGCCTACCTTCAAATACTGTCAAGAAATAAGGTTTCAATATTGGAAATTTTTGTGGTAGCCTTAAAATATAGTTTCATATTTATTTATGAAGTTTAAAGCTTCAAAAATAGTGTAGATCGGCATATCTATGAAAACTTGAAAATCTTGAAAATTAACGATCCAAAATTGCATTACAAAATGCACTATTTCTAAAACTTGCAATCCATTATTTTCTCATGTCCATGTATCTTGATGTCAAGATGATCAATTTGAAGATATTTGGCCATCCAAATAACCTCTTCTAGTGAAATTTGGAGGTAGGCTCAAATTTGATTGTTTAGAGCCTCGGCTCTATATAAACGTTTCCCATATCTAAAAGCTAAACGTTTTGAATATGGCCGAGGCCCTAAACAAAGTAAGTCACATCTTCAAATGGTATTGGAAGAGTTGTTTCAATATTAGAAATCATTGTGATGGCTTAAATTCTTTTTTTAATCTCTAATTATAAAACTTAAAGCTTAAAAAATAATGTAGATCAAACAGATCTATGAACACTTGAAAATTCACGGTCCAAAAATGTATTACAAGATGCACTATTTCTAAGACTTGAAATCCATTTGTTCTCATGTCTATACATCTTGACATTGAGATGATCAATTTGAGGATTTTTGAGCATCGAAACAACTTCTTTTAATGAAATTTTGAGGTGCGCTTTAATTTGATTGTTTAGGGCCTCGCCTTTATGTAGAACTTTTTCCAAATCAAAATATCTATATATTTAAATAGGTTAAATATATTTTTAAATATGTTAAATATATATGCATTATTTAAATGTTATAATTATAAATATATATTTAAAATAAATTAATAAAATTAGGGTCGGTTCTGTGTCAGGTCTACGCGGATTTGGACTTGGACCAGAATAGTTTTTGGGTCCAAGATTTGGACCCGAAGCCAACCTGCAGGATCCAAAACATACCGTTAGATCTTCTTGTTGGGTCTCGGGTCGGGTCTGGGTTCATTGCCATCCCTACTTGTGAAAGCATCAACGTATTGTGTATTTTAATCCATAGGATAAAAGCCTATCTAAGAGTATTTTAAGACACTCAATTAAGACAAAAATTCCGTACACCGAAAAAAAATTCTTTCATCACGTAATATTCCATATTTTCCCATAATTTTCATGGAGATCCTATTTTCATCTTTTTAATTTTTTTCCAGTTTTATTCCTAGTCTGTGACGGACATTTTATTTCTACTCTTTTAAAGAACAATGGTAGTTCCGGTGTCTCAAGCATTATACTGATCTCCTCTCTTTATTCCTAAAAAGGGTTCAGAAAATTCTATAGTTATAAAAAAAAATAAATGCTATCGAGCTGTTTGATGTTTGAAACATCAAATTGCCCCAAGGCCCCAACCCCAGGACAGTCGAGGTTAGCAACATTGGGTCAACCCAAAATTGACCCTAGGCTCTCAAACAGCTATAGACTTCCAAAGAAAATTTAAAAAACTAAATGAAAAACTAGGGTCTAATGTTTGCGTTGAACTGGGGTAAAATGTGAAAGAATAAAAAACGATGAAAAGGTAGGATCTTTGCGTAAAATTTGAAAAGATATGGAGCATTAAATAATACCGGATCTTTTTCCCTATGTTTATATAATTTTTTTTCAAATTTAGAGACTTACCTCCTCTTCTTCCTCATCATCATCATCATCATCATCATCATCATTATAGCTTTTTTTTAATTAATTGGCGTCTACATTTAGAAATGTCACCTAAAAAAAACATGTATATGTAAAATGTAACATTCTAAAATTGACAACTATCTAATTTTTGGACGGTAAGATCTAAGCATTTAAGAACTTAAATTTCAAGCTTCACTTTCTTTCCTTTTTTTTTTAACTTCCTTTCGTGATCCAAAGTGATTGTGCGAAAAATCACCCTTATGGCTTTAACACTAACTCTGAATGTGGCATGCGACAAATGACAAAAATATGTACCTTCTTTGTTCATGCCCACAACGTTTTAGAGGATAACAGAACTATACACAAGCGTTTCGTGACCCTGTAGCCATTTCTTTAAGTCGGGAAGTCAAAAGATATTTTATTCCCTGGGGAGTATATTGGGGAGTATATTATTCATTTATTCTTTTATATAGAATTTCACTTTTGATTAGTTTTAAGACCCCAAATTTTGAGAATATAACCCATTTAACACATAGATTAACCTCAATAAGGAAAATAAATAAATCCTAATTGCACCCTCTAAGCAATTGAAAAGAAATAACGTCTCAAGGTTACCATCCAATTTTCGGAAGTGAGATCTAAGTGTTAAAAAACTCAAATTTCAAATATTTTATTTCGAGAATAATCATCTAGTGATGCTAAGATGGTTACCAAAGTTTCAGTATGAAAATATCCTCCCAAAAAAAAATATGAAATATTAGCAACCTTTTCAACGCAAGCATGAAATATTAGTGACTTCTTTAAAACAAAGAAATGCAATATATACGCATGGTACTTGGATTCCGTAAAGATCTATGAGACTTCTTAGATGGCAACAACGAACGGTAGGACGCATGAATCCTCTTATTCAAAGTTTTCATTTTATGTAAACATTGACTATATTCCATCCCTTGCATAAGATTTTTCATTAAGAAAGAGATCATTCAAGGGTGAGGCCCTAAACAATTCAATTAATGCGCACCTCAAAAATTCATTAGAAAATGTTGTTGCGTTGCTGAAAAACCCTAAATTTGATCATCTTGATCTCAAGATGTATTGGACATACAAAAAAATAAATTTCAAGGCTTGGAAATAATGCATTGTGTACTATATTATCTAGATCACTAATTTTCAAGATTTACAAGTGTGTATAGATCCGATTGATCTATACTATTTTTTAACTTTAAATTTTATAATTATAGATAAAAATAAATTCTCAAGCCATCATAAAGATTTCTGATATTGAAACAACATATTTCGACGCTATTTGAAGATGTACCCTACTTTGATTTTTCAGGGCCTCGCCTTATACAAACCACACCCTTTCCATTATGCACTCCCTCGGACAAAACTCTTTTTTAGAAATACTGTGAGGAACCTGAATTTTTGGGGGTGTTTTCTCTTCAACCCAGCAATCAAGCTTCATAAAAGATTATTTTCGAAAAGTATTGGCAAAAATAAAATTTGTTCTAAAATTGAATATATAGGTTGCCCAGTTTTTTGGGTGGTTAGATTTAGTTGTTTAATAACTTAAAATCTAATTTTTTTTTTTAAATAATCATTTAGTGATTCTTATTCGGATCCCAAAAATTCGACATAAAAAAATCTAAATAACTCAAGTAAGCATTTGTACAAAAAAAAAATACACATAAAAAATAATATTTTATGCTCTTGCAGGAAACTCATACTTGCATCCTTGATTTAAAGGAACGATATAATCTAGCTGTCAATTAAAGGAACGATATAAACCATACTAGAGATATTTTTAGAGAGAAGATTTCATGCTCTCGAGAGAGCGTACACTGTACATTTACTCCCTCGACTAAAATTCAGTTTAGAAAAAAGTTTAGGATCCCAAGTTTTGGAGACGCAACATTATTAACCAATAAACTAACAATCAAAAAAGAAAAACTCCAAATCACAATTTCTTGAAAAAGTATGTCTCAAGATTGAACTTAGACCCTTCAAAATTTTTCAAGGGTGAGATATAAGTATTAGAAAACTTAAAATTCAAAATTTATCTTTTGAAAATAATCATGTAATATTTTTAGAAAGTTCTCAAAATTTTAGATTAAAAATATCCACCCAAGTGGATTTTCATCCCGAGGGAGTAGATAAAATAGTAGAAAATCTTGAAAATATTGGATCGAGATAATTTGATGCATGATACTATTTTTTAGACTTTTTTTTTTTTCATCATATTCATATATATTGATATTGAGATGATCAAATTTGAGGAGTTTCCAACATCGTAGCTTTTTTTAAAGATTAGGACATGGAAGAGATCGTAACTCATTGGAAATACATTTTTGTATTAGTCTTATCCGTTTGTGGCTCAAGCATAGTATAGATCCGATCGTTTTTTAAGTAGTAAAATTGAGCGGTGAATAAAAAGTTCAAAATATACTATTTTAAAATTTCAAGTCTTTTTAGATACAATTTAAAAGGGGGACCACGTATGAACAAATATGCTGGCTGACACAACAAAAGCTCGTGCAATAGTGCCAAAGCATTTAGGGCACAAACAAAAGGGTAAATGTCCCCAGAGGAAAGTCAACTGGCTTTATGCTCAATGATTGACCATAATTTAATGTGAAGATAAAAGAGTTGCAACCCTAAAAAAAGAAAAAAAAGAAAAAAAATGTAAATTGTTTTTTAGCATGATTTGATTCTTGTCCCAATTATTTGGAGTCATTGGTACAAAATTTATTATGTCATTATACTTTATTAAAGGTTATATCCTCAGTCATACAATAAGTCGCAACATCTATCCTCACAACTTTTATCTATGTATTTTTGGATTTTTTTTTTAGCCTATTTAGTACCTTCCACTTAAAAAAATTGCCCCTCTTAACCAGTATTATATTAAGTCTACATTGCAACTAGCCACTTCACCTAACCATTATTATATTAGGTCTACATTGCAACTAGCCACTTCACCTAAATGTATTTTCTCTCATCTTATAACCTATTTGATTTTTTTAAAAAAAGTTACAAATAAGAAAACACAAAGGATGAAGTAGAAATTATTAGAGGTCTAAAAAGATGAAAAAATCTATAAAGATGGATTATTGAAATTTTTGATTGGGATCTTGAATATTTCAGTTAAAACAAAAAAAAAAAACGAAAGTTCTGGTCAACTTAGAAACCATCAGAATTATAAAAAAAAACTAACTGCAAGTAATATGGAGGTATTTTCCAAATTTTTTACCTGTTTTTTTTTTTTTTTCCTTTATGAGGGTGAATCAAGTTGCCGTGGAACTCACAGCTACTCGGCTCACCCGCTTGAGTCTGATATGATTCTGCTCTTAATCTCCAGACTTCATCTGTGTTGGGGTCGGCTTTAACACAATTAATACTTGTGGTTTGTGCTCTAATTTCTCGATGCTTTAACAAATCACAAAAACTACACTCATTTGATTCTAACCCCACTCCGATGCTTCTCCATCGAGCTCCTCCAGCATCACTATCAGTGACGAGATGAGGCATTTCTCCTCTAAAGCCTCGACATGACGTCGAACCCACTATTTCCACTGTGACATATCCAAAACAAGAAACTTACTATACATATATTTTAAGAGCTTTTTTGTTAGTAGTCAAAATATTTATAATTTTTATTTTCATGAAAAATGAAATGGTAGCAGGTTAACTTGTAGAGAGAGAGAGGGAGAGTTGTAATTTTAAAAAAATATTCTCCTAAGGAGGTTTAGGGCTACTTCTCTAGAACCGTTTACTCAGACCTCCCTCTTGTTTTATGCCTTTATCCAAATAATATATATATATATATATATATGGAAGAGAATTTGCAATGCTTATAAGCGAAATGCTACAGTGATTTCGTTTGAAAAAATATGAAGGTGTGGATAAAATGACCACCACGGATCTAACATGTCCGTGGCTGTACCGTTTTGGACATGTTAGATCCGTGGCAGTAAAAAATTCACATAGAAGCGTCACAAATATTACGTTGTCCATTATGAATCTATTCAATGAACCGCTACGGACATAACAAGTACATAGCGGGTGAAATACTATTTATTTTCACCTTTAAACGGTTTCAAGACTTTTTCTCTCTCGGTATAAGGAAATGTTTCTTATAAAAGAGTAAACTTAGAAATGTTTAGGGCCTCTAAGGGTCAAATTGGGTCGGTAATTCATTTCCTTTTGAAACTTTTTGATGTGGAGCAAGATCCTTTTGTGCCTCCTTTCCAAGCACTTGTCGACAAAACAAAGTTGAACACGTGAATGCTTCCAAAACCAACTTGCCCTTTCTCTATTTTTACCTTTTCTTTCTCACTCATGTTAATAGCTTAGAAGCTGGAAGTACTTCCGTAAAACATAACATAAATCTTGGGGGCCTGCCCACCATGTCCGGTGGCCCCGCGGGCTATATAACACCAAAAGCAACTACCCTAGTAGGTGGCTCCATATCCCATGTGTTATGGTTTCATTGGAACGTTTCCACTGGTACCATATCCACACAAGGGTAGCAACATAGGCCAGCCTTAGATTAGGTCCGGTGCTTGACTTCATAAAGTGGCCCCTGTCCTCATATGGTGGGGCCACTGGTCCTATCAAGTCCAGGTCCGATCAAAAACTAACGAAAAAAAAAAAAGTTGGGCTGGGCCAAACCAAGCTGACAACATCCCTACTTGGGCCCTCAGGCCACAGTTTGTGGATTAGGAACTACTCTTTTAAGGCTGGGCCAGGCTGCCCTACCCATTGCCAGCTCTATATTCATATTGTTATATTTTGGATCATGGAAATATATCTTTTATTCAAGGCAATGACTTTAAGGTAGGCAAGTTACCCATATGAAAATGGTGGGCAAAACCCTAATCACCGATGTGAATTGTTGAGCAAGGACCCTTATTGTCCAAATAGATGTAGTCATTGATAATTAGAGATCATGCAACTAGGAATTCCTACACTGAAGTTCAACCGCTCTTATCCTTGAATGTAATCTACAATTAGGTCAACAAAACCGTCTAAAAGGAAAAAGTTACGCGCCCTTGTGATCAGGGTGACGGGTGCCACAACATGATGTTTAGAAGTCCATTCGGTTTCTAAATTAAGCATTAAAAAAGATATACAAAAAAAATAAAAATATACAGTTTATTGTATGAAGAAGCTGTTCTTAAGATTCTAATGTAGAGGGGATTAATTAGTGCTAAGAATTGCCTTTCATATTCATTGTGTTGATATTTAATGCTCTATCATATATTTCATCCAAGAGGTTGTTAAATGCAAGCCCATTTATGTGACAAATTTTATTTCTATTATTCTTACAGTTGTATGACAATTTGCACACCTCAAATAAGTTTTTCAAATTTGTCATGGGAACATTCCACACCTCGAAAAGCGTTTATATTTGTCACTTATTTAGGTGCATGTGCTTGAAGGCCCATCCATTTTGCCCTGTCCTTTCTCAAACGACGCCTGTCAAAATAGGAAAAAGGTTAAAATAAGGTTGCCTTTAGAAAAAAAAGTAAAATCCTACTTTGAATCTCACCTTAATCGGCCGCTCTAGTGTTGGAAAGCCATCAAAATAATCATCTCCTTGACTGTTATTGATGTGAGAGAAAATAAAAATTTCAATTTTTAAAAATGACCTTGCTCATTTCACACTACATCTAGGTGCCAATACATTATGTCGCTCACAAGAAATGCTCTAGCATGAGCATATAACATAGGTTCACGATTTATGATAAGATTTGGCAAATATAACATAAGTTCATAAATCATGACAAGATTTGGTAAAGTTTTATGTTGGCTGTCTTATTTAACAAAACACTCCTCGAACTTGGGATTGACTTGGGGCTAGCCAACACCTATATAGATAATATATTTACTGATATTTATAGATATGCAAGACCTGTATTATTTTTAGAGCTTCAAATTTTATAATCAAATGTGAAATAGACCTTTGAGCTCTCAAATGCATTCAGACGTCAAAATTACATTTTTCATCAAGGTTTTGAAATAAGGCTTTATTTTTTTCCCATGAGAACGAAGCCTTACAGATACTGCATCTTTCAAAAAGGGCACAAACACTCAAAGTGAGTAGTAAGGGAAGTGTATATTATCCATAGGGTTAGTATAGAAGATATATATATTATAAACCATATGTATGAGAAGGATAGGTACAATATCCTATGGTTCAGGATAACTTGATAATTGAGAGTGTAGTATAGGTGTCCGCAATTATTTCTACTCTTATTACTTATTATTTATCTATATAAGACAAGTATGTCCATTCACACATTAAGGAAAATCTATATTCCTTTTTTTTTTTTTAATGATACTTTTTCCCATAGTTTCTTCCCTTTGAGTCATATTTCTCTTTGAAGACCCAACACATATGTCATTCTCCCTCTAAAAATTCAAGCCTACTTTATTTTTTTCCTCATATGTCATTCTCTCTCAAAAAATTCAAGCTCTTCTTTTTTTTATACTTTCATCACATTCTCTCTCAAAAAAACCTGCCCGTCTTGGCTCGTCTTACATTCTTTCTGCAAAAATATTGCCCATTTATATGTCCTCTCATTTTCTCTCTCTGAAATAACATTATACAAGAAGAAAGAGAAACCATAGATGAATAAAAAGTTATATAACATACTTTTGAGGCCTCAAGAATGTGATTTCTCTTTCTCTTTTTTATTTCTCATCTCCCTCAATTTATCTGTATTTTCTTATTTGAATTTGGTTTTAGAGAGATAATATGGAGTAGAAAGGAAAATATTGGGTTCTAGAGTGATAATGTGAAAGTAGAGAAAAATGGGTTAAGTGTTGTAAGAGAATGAATAGTTAATTGTATTTTTAGATAAAGAATGTGCGACAGATAAAAGCTAAGGGTTGGGTTTTTAGATAAAAGAGAGATAAAGGGGACAAAGAAACTATAGAAAAAAAATGTGTAAGATTAGAGAAAAAGAAACCATGTGATTTTTCGTTTTAGAAGAGGGGCAAAACAGTCAATTTACCTTGTGTATAAAACAGGAGAGCCAAAGTCAAAAATAACTTTTTTAAAAACTAATATATAAAAAATAGGTGTGGTTTGTATAAGGTTTACAACCTAAAACAATCCAATTAAGAGCACCTCCAAATTTCATCATAACATATATTAGAATTATCTAAAAATCTATTTTTATCTCTAAATCTAAAATTTGAAACTCCAAAAAAAGTTCAAATCAAGTAGATCTATAAAAATATAAAAATTTTAGAAAATAGACGGTCTAGATAATTCATTGCAAGATGCACTATTTATGAGCCTCAAAATCTTTTTTTTTTTTTAATATTTATATATCTCAATGTAGAGGTGATCAATTAGAGGGTTTTTCAACATTCAAACAACCTTTTCATATGTATTTTTGTAGTGCATATTTAATT
>NW_006495565.1:31545-56890 GCF_000471905.2 Amborella trichopoda | reverse complement strand
ATTACATAAAATTCGATCATGGATTACATAAAATTCGATCATGGATTAAAAAAAAAAACAAACAAAAAAAAACAAAAAATTCAATCGTGGATTACAAAAAAAGAAAAAAACAGTTCGATCATGGATTACAAAAAATTCAATCATGGATTACAAAAAACTCTGTCATGGGTTACAAAAAAAGCAAAAAACAAAAAAAGCAAAAAACAAAAAATTCAATCATGGATTACAAAAAAAAAAACAAACATTTCGATCATGGATTACAAAAAAAAAACAAACATTTCGATCATGTATTACAAAACATTCGATCATGGATTACAAAAAATTCTATCACGGGTTACAAAAAAAAAAAAAAACAAAAAAATCGATCATGGATTACAAGAAAAGAAAACAAACATTTCGATCATGGATTACAAAAAATTCTATTATGGGTTACAAAAAATTCTATTATGGGTTACAAAAAAACAAAAAATTCGATCATGGATTACAAAAAAATCGATCAAGTATTACAAAAAAATCTATAATGGATTACAAAACAAAAACAAAACAAAAAAAAAAAAAATTTCCGTACTGGACTCGCCGATTCCGTACAGTGAATCGGCGATTCACTGTACAGAATCGTCCGGTTCTCTCTAGAACCGGACGATTTCCGATTTTTTAGGCGATCCGGTCCCCTTTTCACGATTTCCGAGTCGAACCGGGCGAGTCCGGTTCGACTCGGCGTTTTTTAAAACACTAGTTCCATCTAAATTGAGCCAACTTAAGCACTTTATAAGTTCAAACCCCAACCCTAACACGATGGCATGGAGTCCAAAATGTTGGAACCCCGACAGTCAAGATGAAACAATCACTTACGAAAATTCCATTCCAGAGTGGGAACACATCCACGAACAGGATTTTAAAATTAAATTTTGTATAGATTGATTGCCCAGTGATATAAAAAATGAGCAGACCTAATTTGTGCCACAACATAAAGAATGAAGGCTAATGACGAGATATCACCTTTTGTTTTTGACAAATCAGAAGAGATATCACCTTTATCGCAGAGTTGATAGCATGGGAAGCAGCAAGCCACTGATTTGTTTGCTTTGTATAGCGCATGATAGTACTCGCCAATGCACGTGTCTCAAATTCAATTCGTTTCTCATTTATAAAGGATTCTTGCACCCCACCATTAACACTATCAACCAGAAGTCCCGAAACATGAAGCCCACTCCTCAAAGCATCTTTCTTAGCATTCTCTATCCAAAAAATGGGACATCAAATAAAATGGTGTGAGTACAATATGATCAAAATGCTGCTAAGTTTGTTCACAAACCATAAAAGTTAATTCAAAATGCATAAATTACAGACTATTACTAGGTCTCCCTAGGTCGGCAGAGCATCCATACAACATTCTGATTAATTCATAATTTTTAAAATTTAAATTTGCATTAAATATTTTAAAAAAAGTCATTCTATAATATTTAAATATTTTTGTTCTCCTTTAGTTCATATTTTAGTTAAGTAATTAAATTTTTTTAAGAAATTGATATTCTATAAAATAAAAAAAACAACTCATTATGTTTGACTTTTGCATTTCTTGGTAGTTTATGACTTCACGTTAAGAAGCAAAAATCCATTGCCATCCTTATTTGTTGAATAAAGAAGTATTAAGATGTGCACTACGATGAACCCCACATAAACATAGTGTTGTCTAGTATTGCTTATGAAATAGTGGTCGCACAGCCACGCCACCTTGTGCAACATAGGCATTACATAGCCATGCCAATGAGGCTACCCTTTCTTTGTCAGAAAATTGAACCAGTATGGGCCCGGCCAATGGTGGTAAATAGAAGAAGGGCTAAATATAAATAAGTCCATTTCTCATTAATTTTTTGGTTCTCTGGATGGACCAAGAAACCGGTACATCAAACAATTTCATCTACAAGACTACAACAATCGCCCAACTTGGTTTGACGGCAGACTCAGTTTCTTATAAACAAAGTTATGCAGGGTAAACATTGTATACTCCACATTTTTCTTTCCTTTTCAGAGAAATAATCTGTACAACAAAATCCTAGTACATAGTACTATATGTCAGATGCATGCAGTACCGAGAATTACATGCATCTTATCTTTGGTAAATAAAATAATATGCCACATACCTGTAGTACCAGAATAGGGTAAGTAAAACAAATACATATAGAGCAAATTCTAAGGGAGCAACTAGTGGTGATCAATGGCTAAGAAGTCAACTCTCCCCTTTCTGAATAAGACCTTACAAGGAAATCATTTGCTATCTCACAAATACCTTAAGAAGAAATCCTTCTGACCCCTAAAGAGGAACCCTACAACAGATGGGCTACAGTTCCACAGGGCGGTGGCTTCAAAGGAAGCAACCACCAATGCTGAAGATCTAAGTCCCAAGAACAGCTCATATTGTGCACAAGGCTTCAAATTATTGTGACAACATGTTTCATATTAAAAACAGATAATACACCATATTTCGAGAAAACAACTTGTTGACTACACCCCAAGAAATGATGCAATCATTATTTTGTGCCCTGTATACCTCATTGTTAGAATATACACTCTGAAAATCAAACTATTTGTTTCTCTCCATGTAACTCACAGTTTACAATGACAAAATCATCAAAAGATGTGCTTTCTATCAAGAAAGTTACCAAATAACCAAGAAAGTATCACATGTGCCTTTGCCAAGCTCAAGCCCAAAATGTATGTCCAGGGTGTGATCAATGCATAATCTGAAGAATGTGAAGAGTACCATATGGCCAATGATGGTTTTGGCCAGCCTTGGCAATATGATGAAATTCCACCCTAAATCCACGTTAGTTCCTATACTCATCATTATGTTTACTTCTATTCTTTTCATTGGTTCTTAGTACATTCGGTTGTAAGTTGTTCATTCATTATATAATAAAGTGGATGTTGACATTGCTTAAATTTAATTGAAGTTGCATGGTGGGTTCAACTTGGTTGCTACTTTCTGTAGTACCAGCACTTCATACTTAGACTCCTCAGCCAAATTGCACCACTACTAACTAAGGAGAAAAAACCTCTGATGCATTTGATCACACCCAAAGAAAAACAGGAACAAGCAGAAACATAATCGATGAGGTTATGAAGTATCCAGTAATTTGAAACCATAAGAGAAGTACAGAATAATTTCTATATGCACTGTTTTGAAAAATTTAAACATCTTAGGCAACTGAAGATGACAAGAAAGACAACTTGACTACCATGGATCTCACAAGATCACCCCAGATCACCCCTCCCAAAAGAAGAAGAAGGCCATGTTTTACTTACAGATTTCAAGCTTGTTGCCAGAATATCAAGGGAAATGATAGTGGGTTCAGCAATCAAGGATGACCAAGTAAATGAACAAAGGCCCAAAAAAGTATTGGAGAAATTTTCTTTACCTTAATATTGGAGAAAGAATTTTCAAATTAGGAAAAAAACTAAGCATTGAAGAAAGAAGTTCCCAGCCACCAAATCAAATTTTTCCATCCAAGATATAATGAGACTAGGACGACTCCAAGTCCTAATCTTCATTTGAAGATGCATGATCAAGAAAATAAATCCCCATAGTCATCAATGCTAAAACGATTTTTGCCACCAACGCTCACCACTCCTCTTCATACTTAAGGGAAAAATACTAATCCTCTGAGCATTAGAAGTTGTCCATGTAGTTGGGAGTTATAGTGAGTATCAGATAACGTCCTCTAACCTTCCCAACTAATTTGAGGAGACCAACACAGATAAGATCGGTTTATACCAAGCTTCAATAATTCCAGGATGGACAATTAGCTAATTATGAGACATAGAATGTTGGTAATCCATTTTGGACTGCTTCATGGTTCCTTGTGATCAGATTCATAAGTAATTGAATGAGTTTGCACCAGCATTGTTAAATATACTTCAAAATTCCATTCCAAGGTGCCTTTCATACTTGTGCTGAAATTAATTTATGTAGTTGATTTGTTGGGTGCCCCAACTAGAGCCAAGACATTTATTGGTTTTGACATTTTAGCATTCTACATATGTTGCATGAACAATCTAAAGCAACAAATTTACAGCCAAACTGAATGTGATGAAGACAACATTCAGAAGCCCATGAGCAGCTTCAGCCCTATGCACATGGCTGGTAATGATCAACCCAATTAAAGTATTGAATACAACCAATAAGTGCATGGCATAGTAACCACAAGAAGAACTAAAAATTTTAAACTGGATGCAATGGTATTCAACAAAACATTTAATCAAATACAATGTATACACAATCATCTAAACAGGAAGAATCCACCAAAAATGAAAAATACAGGGTACATTAATGATAAAACTAAGATGCATTCAATTTGAATCTCACAAAACCCATGATCCCAAGTTGCACCAGTCCATGGATACCTGGCACAATTGGTTTGTGGGTGTCTCGATAAACAATAGAAAAACAAACACTTTACATAATTTCTCACAAAACAGGAATCTAAAGGTTCTTTTTTCTTTTCTTTTCTTTTTTCTTATTCTTCAGCAGAAGGGCAATTATATGCCATGAAAAAACAAATATTACAGAAAAAATTATGCCCATTGAATTACTACTACGAAGAAACTGATTGAATTGTATTAACACAATTATTCCTAGTAAAAGAAAAGCCAAATTTTTGGTAATTTAGATTAAACCAACGGAAATATGTGGCTTAAAAGAGCAATAACACCTGTTTTTTCTCTGATAAAAAGGGTCTTGTGGTTGTATTCGTGCACCAAATGGACTAAGGCCTGTTCTAAATTCCCACTCTCTGCGCCTCCTTTCTTCTCCATTTCCCCCCTTTTTAGTGAATGGCATATTTGTCAAATTTAAATAACATCTGTGGTTTCTTTTTCCCCATAACCCTTATGTGGAGTGGCGATGGCGTCTTTTTTCTTGAAATGTCCATTATACCCCTGAAGGCCTTTTAGTGTACTGGAATAATTTACATCATTCATGGAAAAAGTTTATAAAAGGTTGCAACCACCTCAAAAATCCATTGGAAAAGGTTCCTTTAATGTTGAAAAACCTGGTAATTGATCATCTCAATATCTAAATATATGAATATTAAAAAAAAAAAAGAATTTTAAATCCCAAAAAATAGTACATCTCACAACACATTATCTAGACCGTCAATTTCAAGATTTTCATATGTTTATAGATCTACTTGATTTTAACCATTTTTGAAATTTAAAATTTTATATTTAGATATAAAAATGGATTTCCTATAATCTTAATAATTTTTTACAACAAAATTACATGATAAGTTAAAATTTGTGGGTGTGCCTTAATTGGATTGTTTAAAGTTGCAACCTTATAGAAACCACACCCAAAAACATATTAATTATTCAATTAAGAATTGATTAGTTAATTAATTACTTAATTAATGACGTTTATTAAACTTATAGTAAGTTCATATTACTCTTTCATATGAATATAAATAAAGTGGTAATAGTATGCATTTAATAATAATATGTGAGGTTTGTATAAAGTGTCAACCTTATATTATTGAAGTAGCTGCACCTCAAAAGTATGTCAAAAATGTAGTTTTGGTGCAGGAAAGCCTTGTGATGATATGAAAATATATTGTTATCCCCACTTATTAAATTTAACATTTCTGAAATGGTGATAATCAAGCAGATCTATAAACACTTGAAAACCTTGAAAATGGATAGTCCAAAAAATGTGTTAAAAGATGAACTATTTTTAGGATTAGAAATCTAATTTTCATGTCTATGAATCTCGAGGTTCAGATGATCGATTTGAGGGTTGTCCAGCATAAAAACAACCTTTTCCAATAATTTTTTAAGGTTCACCTTACTCGTACAATATAAGATTTACACCTTATATGAACCTTTTCATATAATAATTGCTTTCTAGATACCCTTGATTTCCTTAAACCTCAAAATTTGGTAGTCCATCAGCCACATTATTAGCTTCCTTATAAACATGTAAAAACAAGTCTTTCTTCAGCTCATTTTTCAGTGTTATTCAAGGGTAGCCCAATTGGTTTTTTCAAATCGTGTAGAGGCCTTTGTCAAGGGGACCCCCTCTCTCCTTTCTTATGTACTATTTATGCATAATGTTTTAGTTTAATACTGAATAATGTAGAAAAGATGAGACATTTTTCGAGGTTTCCCATTGCTAACTCTGGTATGGTGATTTCTCATTTGCAATATGCTCAATAACACCCTCATTTTTTGTGATGCGGAACACTTGCAAGTCAAGAATATTGCTACTTTTTTAGAAATCTGTGAGGTCACAATTGGCTTTAAAGTGAACTTTCACAAATCAACTTTGGTTGGTATCAATTATAACGAGGCTTTGACTGCTACTTTGGCGAGTATAATGGGTTGCAAAGGGGGCTCATTTCCTCTTATTTATCTTGGGCTACCAATTTCGGATTCAAGACTATCCATAGCAGTGTGGAATAGGGTGTTAGAGAGAGTCCAAACTAAACTTGACTTATGGAAACATAAGTATCTATCTCTGGGCAGTAGGGTAACTCTCTTAAGATCTTGCTTGGCTAATCTTCCAGTGTATCAACTATCGCTTATCCATATGCCAGCATCGGTAGCAGAAAAGATTGAAAAAATCATGAGGGATTTTTTATGGGGATCTAGCAGTGACCTTCGTAAATATCACCTCCTCAAATGGGAGAGGGTATGTATCCCTAAGAAGGAAGGCAGTTTGGGAATTAGAAACATTAGACTGATAAATCAAACCCTGTTATGTAAATGGTGGTCAAGGAGCCTTCATTTAAAAGATCAGCTCCTTTTCGCAAAATATGGTATGGGTAGATCTGAACTTTGGCTTTCAGGAGGTAGGGGTCGGGTTATTCGCAAATGTGGAGAACTATTGCAAATTGTAGACCCATGATTGCTGGTTATTTCAGAAGGTATATAGGTCGAGGGAGTAAAGTATCCTTTTGACATCATAAATGGGTGGGGGAGTATCCTCTAAAGTCCATTTTCCCAGATATATTTCGGATCGTTTAGAGTCCCAACGCTAAGGTCTGTGATGTGGTTGAAAGGTGAGGAGAATCTTCCTCATAGAATGTCTCCTTAGCGTAATAGGCTTAATGATTCTCTTTTTGCTCAATGGTGTGCTCTAATGAATTGTTAGATAAAATTTATATCACGCCAAATGCAGAGGACGAAAGGATTTGGGAGATTGAGAGCGATGGTATCTTCACTATTAAATTTTGCTATAATCTCCTTTTCATGATCGGTGGAGATGGTCTTGCCCTCTGATTGCCCAAGTTTGGAAATGGCCTATTCCCCACAAGATGCATGTGTTAATTTGGCTTGTTGCTCTGAAAAAGGTCCTAACCATTGACAACCTGATTAAAAGGGGCAAAATTCTTCCAAATATTTGTTTAATGTACAAAGCTGATGGTGAATCTGGAGTACATCTGTTTATACATTGTCCCTTTTTGGTTCAAATCTGGTATTGGTTGTTTGAGGTTGTGAACATCAATTTGGCCCTTCCTTATGCTGTGGATGGTATTGTTACTCAATTATCCTTACTGCATTTACCTGCATTAGGTCAGTCCTTGTGGAGGATAGCTAAAGGAGTTGTCCTTTGGGAACTCTGGAAAGAGAGAAATAGAAGGATGTTTGAAGGAGTGTCTAGGTCTTTGAACAACTTAATTCACTATATTAAACACCCTATATGGGAATAGCTATTCATGTCAAAAGCAGGCTGGGGAGTTTCTAAGATTGATGTAATAGAAAACCTTAGCAATCTTTTTCTTACGGGTATCACTCGGTGCAAACCAAAAAGTATTTGGATGGCGCTACCTGCGGGTACTTTGAAACTCAACTTTGATGGTAGCTTGCTTGGTAACCCAAGTTAGCAGGCATTGGGGGAGTTATACGTGACTGTGAAGGTAATATTCTCCTCTCGTATACAGGGCTGATAGGGTGTGTTACTGCTAATTTTGCTGAATTGAGTGCGCTCTATCAGGGTTTGAAGATTTTTGTAAAAAAGAATTGTGGCTATATATGCTAGGTTGAAGGCGATTCTCTTAATGTGGTGAAATGGTATAATAAGGAGCAATGTGTCCCCTGAGAACTTTGACCTTTATGGCTACGGATCATGGATTTATCTTCTTTCATTTCGGTAACCTTTTCTCATGTCTATCATGAAGCAAACTCTATGGCGGATGAGCTGGCTAAAGGTGGTGTTGGTTTAACTTCTCTTGTTGTCTCCAATAATGTAATCACGTTTTCTTAGTATTAATAAAAATATTAACATTAGTAAAAAAAAAAACCAAAGTCGATATTGGTCACTAAGGTCCATAATTTGCAGCCAGGCATCTCAAAGTCCATAGAATTTTCTGGCCTTCTTATGACTTTAAGGAGTCCTCTTCAACCCTTATACCTTGATTTGGACCGGTTGCCAATTCGGTAAAGTTTTTTGTAGCATGTTCACCAAGAGGCTCCCCATCACAATTTTTTTTTTCAACGATCTCTAAAGATGAAGGACCACCAACTACATCTAATTGCAATAAATATGAATTATTGGGTAGGCATTTGTCCATTATTCGATGCACCTAATCGAATGTTTTCGCTTTCCAAAATCTGATTTATTTTTATTTTTTTTTGGTAATTTAGTGCTGCAGACAGGCCCCTCCCATTTTTTTAGATGAATTAGGGAGTTAGCTTTTTTTCAGGTGTCAATGGATGTCAAGGGGTGGTGTTGGCAAGATTGAAAACCAAAACGTGATGACTAAATCTGGAGGTGCTACCACAATGACCCAACCCTTTTCCTAATTTAATATATAACCTCAGCCAACCATGATAATGAATCTTATTAGTCGTATTTTGAGTGTTTTTCACTGTGTATTAATTCCTCGTGAATCATTAGATCTCAGCTACTTTTTTAACTACAAATAGGATCCATTGCAGAAATCATTTGCAGTGATTTAGTATACGTTTCAAATCCCAAATCCATCAAAAACTAAGGTGGAAAGCATACATTAACCAACTTGCAATAAATTTTCCCATCCCTATATGTGTATGCATGTATGTAATTTACAAGCCTATTATTTGAAAGAAAAAAGAAAAAATGATCGTATGATAACTTTTTTATGGTGAATTACAAGATAATTGACATGAGGATTCAGGTAACCATGTCCACATAGAGACAACAAGGGTTCCAAGAGGCTACATGCTATTTACGTCTAAGGGCAGTTTTGGTACGTGTGAAAATACTACTGTGAAATTATTTTCACATAAAAAAACTCTATCATATAACTAGGTATGGGGGTATTTTCACACCATTTGACTCCAATTGGTGTGAAAAAATACTGTGGAACCAATTTGTGTGAAAAAACTTCCACAACAAATCACATAGGGAACTCTTTCATGTGAAAGTACTTTCACAGTGGTATTTTCATACGTACCAAACGTACCCTAAATTCATTTCACTTCTAGGAGGGGGTATTTTACGATCACTATGTAATGGTAGTATTCTAAGGAAAAATTTCGTTTGAGTTCTAAGTTTGGGAAATTGTGATCACTAAATAGTGCTGGTATTATATGGCCCAAGCCTAATCCCAGTCTAGTGCATACTTCCATGTTTTAAGTCAAGATTAGCTGACCTATGCCTAATAATCTTAGCTAATTAAGGTGGTGTGGATAATACATATTTTTAACAATTGAAAGATTACACTAAGGCTGAAAATTGCTAGCTGGATTGTTGTTTTAAAAAAACACTAGTAATTTTGTTAAGAACAAAACTTAGTGAAAAAATATATTTTGAAAAATGCTTTATTAAAGAAGTTAAGACTCATTTAAGAATAGAAGGGCCATTTTGGTTCCTAACCTAAAAAAATAAAAAAATAAAAAATAAAAAAAAAATAGAAAGAAAGAAAGGGAGGAAGCACAGATCGCATCAGTTTTAAACTTTTATAGGAGGTTTGGCATGAGTAATGCAGTGGTGTTTTTACTTTTTGTTTTATTTTTTAGGAGACTAAGATTGGGTTTATCGCAGCCTTTGGTCTTCCATTTTTTAGAGTATTTTATGTTGTCTTTATTGTAGAGGACTGAGGGGTCCAGATTTAAAAAAAACATCGAAAGATGAACGTTTAGGACTAGATAGTTATTAGGGTTTTTAATGTAGCAAATTGTGATTTTAAGGTTTTCTTTAGGAATATGTAAGGCAATGGATAAGATAGAATAGCAAAAAAAAGTTAAATTTTTTTATTTTTTGTCAAAAAATCTTTTGGGTTGGACACTCTTCTCGATCTAAAGAGGGTGCATGCTCTCACTATCCTTCAATATATTTTTATTTTTTTAATTTCGTATACTTGTCTTCTCCCTTTCCTCAATATTAAGTGGTATTAAAGTTTCAAAAGATTCATCAATCACAATCCTCCTTAATTCCACTCATGTAGTCGAGGATATATTATCATAGATCACAAGGGTTGTAAATTAACAAATTACAACGTATAAATCATTCCATGAAGATTTTTTAGCAGAGATTGGCAAACTTAAGGAGATATCAACGAACTTTGATAAATGATCAACGTTCTTCATACAGAAATCGGCCAAATAATTCAATATTTGCAAAGATTACACAGTAACAATCACCAAGAAAGGGGTGCTTGTAATCTAGAAGATTTGGCACCAAATCTCAACTTCCAATATGAAAAAGAGAAGAAACTTGCATCAGTCTGAGTGCGAAAGATGTCCACATCAACCCAACAAATACCCGAAATTTCATTAATCAATGATAAAGAAAAGAACATGACAGTATGTCATGTGAAACACAATCAATTGGGCTTGAAAGGGAAATCAATAATACTATGTTGATATCCTAAATTTTACTACAAGTTGTACTTTGATTATTTTATTAATTTACATATTAAAGATGAAAAGTACACAAGCAAATGGTAGAACAAAAGACCTATGAAAGATATGATAAACACAACACAATTGAGATCAAAGCTTCCCCGAACCCAGGAGAATGATGCCGGGGATGTTTACTTTTTTTATTTGGTTCATTTTTAGGATAATAACATTGGGGTTATCTGATCTTTTGTGTTTTTTTTTGGAATTTAAGCCTTTTTTTTTTTTATCTTATAGAGAATTGAGGCATAGAGTTGGATGTTTAACAAATTAATGAGCGTATAAATCATACCATGCAATAGTTTTTAGTAGAGATGGAAAACTTAAGGAGATATCAACAAACTTTGATAATCGATCAATGTTATTCAAAGAGATATCAATAAAATAATTCAATATTTGCAAAGACTACAAAGTATCAATTACCGAGAAAGGGGTGCTTGTAATCTCTAAGATTTGGCACCAAATCGCAACTTCCAATATGAAATGGAGAAGAAAGTTGAATCAATCTGAATGGGAAGATGTCAACATCAACCCAACAGAACCACAAATTTCATTAATCAATAATAAAGAAAAGGACATGACAGTATGTCATGTGAAACACAACCCGTTGGGCTTGAAAGGGAATCAATGCTATGCTTGATATCCTAAATTTTACTGCAAGTTGCACATTGATTGTTTTATTAATTTACATATTAAATTGGAAAAGGTAGAACTCCACTTCCAACTATTTACAAGGCCTCCGAAGGATATGATAAACACAGCAAGCTTTCGCCCAACCCCAAGAGAATAATGCCTGGGGTGTTTACTTTTTTATTTTGTTCATTTTTTGGATAATAACATTGGGGTTATCTGGTGTTGTCTGTTTTTTTAAGGAATTTAAGCCTTGTTTTTTTTTAAAAAAATCTTGTACAGAATTGAGGCACAAAGTTGGTAGTTTAACAAATTAAAGAGTATATAGATCATACCATAAAAGATATTTTCGTAGAGATTGGCAAGTTTAAGGATAAATCAGCGAACTTTGATAAGAGATCAATGTTCTTCAAAGAGATATTGGTAATATAATTCAATAATTTGCAAATAGTACATAGTAACAATCACTGAGAAAGGGGGTGCTGGTAATATAGAATATTTGGCACCAAATCTCAGCTTCCAATATCAAATGGAGAAGAAACTTGAATCAATCTGAATGTGAAAGATGTCAACATCAACCCAACAGTACCACAAACTTCAATAATCAATTATAAAGAAAAGGACTGGACAGTATGTCATGTGAAGCACAACCCATTGGGCTTGAGAGGGAAATAAATAGCATGCTTGATATCCCAAATTTTCCTGCCAGTTGCACATTGATTATTTTAATAATTTACATATTAAAGTAGAAAAGTACACAAGCAAATGGTAGAACTCCACTTCAAACTACTTAAAAGGCCTTCGAAGGATAAACTCAACGTGATTGAGATCAGAGCTACGCCCAACCTTAGGAGAATGATGCCATGAGTGTTTACTTTTGTATTTTGTTCGTTTTTAGGGTAATAGCATTCAGGTTATCTGATCTTTTATGTTTTTTTAAGGAATTTAGGCCCTTTTCCTTTTCTTTTCTTTTTTATTTTTAATCTTATATCTTATAGAGAATTGAGGCACATAGTTGGTAGTTTAATATTGAAAGATAAATGACTATGACTTAATAGTGATTACAGTTTCCTATAAATCAAGTTAGGAACTTATGGGGTGTGTATGTGTATACAATATTGCACAAGATAGGGGAGAGAAGAATAATTAGTTTTTGGGACTTGTCAAAAGCATTTTTAGGATGACTCTCATGGGCACATTTGGTAACTCGAAGCTGGAGCTTCCCTGGAACCTAAAAGTTCTTGGTCCATAGAAGTTGAAACTATTGATATCATGGATATTGGAATATTTGTTTCAGGAAAAAGTTTATATAGAGCCTAAGCTCTAAACAATCAAAACAAAGCCTACCTCAAAGAGCCTAAGCTCTAAACAATCAAAACAAAGCCTACCTCAAAAATTTCAATAGAAGAAGTTGTTTTGATGCCTAAATATCCTCAAATTGATCATCTCGACATCAAGATGCATGGACTTGACAAAACATTAGATTTCAAGTTTTAAAAATAGTGTATCTTGTACGGAATTTTTGAACTATCAATTTTTAACTTATTCAAGTTTTCATGGATCTACTCAATCTACATTATTTTTTAACCTTTAAATTTTATAATTAAAATGAAAATATATTTTAAGGCTAATCAACTATTTCCAGTATTAAAAACACATTTCTTGACACCATTTGAAGGTGGGCGCTAATTTTATTGTTTAGAGCCTAGGCTCTATACAAACCACATCCTTATCTATATAGAAGTTCTCAAATATAAAGATCAGACTTCACAATTATCTAACAAAGCTTCACGGGAATTAGGCTTCATGGCTTCGGACATAGAGAAAGAGAGAGTGATAGATGACATAAAGAGAAAAGGTAAGATTAGTATGACAGGCCTTAGAGAGAGAGAGAGAATGGAATATTTAGAGAGATAAGATATCAAGCGACAAAAGGCACAATTAAAGAGAGAGATGATTATATATAGAAAATGGACACGATTAGAAAGAGAAAGGAGTTCGAGAGAGAACTGTACATTTTAGTAAGCATTAGAGTTAGAGTGAGTAAAGGTACGATTAGAGAGAAAACTTAGAGAGAGAAAGAAGAGACATGGTTAGATAGGAAAAAGATTTGGAAAGAGAAAAAGAGTTCCTAGAGAGAGGAGTTAGAGAGTGAACGGGCATGATTAGATAAGAAAGGAATAGAGAATTTTAGAGAGAGAAGATGAATAATTAAGAGGAGAGAGAGGACTTGGGGAGAGAGAGAAAGAGTTAAATAGAGAAGGGGTATAGTTAGGGAGGTAGGAGAAAAAAGCATTAGAGAGAGGGAATATTTATATATAAAAAGGAGTTAGAGCTTCTAGCTAGGAAAAGAGTTCTTAGTGGGAGAGAACTGAGATAGAGAAATAATAGGGAGAGAGAGAGAGAGGACACGGGGAGCAAAACCGAAGACAAGATATGAACTTTAAAAATAAGATAAACAAACTTCCAAGGGAAGTAGAAGCAACAAGTTCTTATTTTTAAAGGACCTAGAGCTTCCTAAAGCCAGTTTCTTATAGCACTTCCTATTCTCAAACAAGGAGGTGGTATAGCAAACTAGAAGAAACAACCTCTTTGAGCTGAAACTTTCACTTCTCAAATATACCCATACATTTCCTCATATTTCTTTTATATTGATCTTTTTAAGTTTTTTCCACCATCTACACTCATCTTCATCAGGGAGCCCTATCCATATTAAGTCAAGACATGAAGCATGCCAAAGAGAAAAAACTACCAAAACAATATTTATGATATATAATAAAGGAAAATATTTATACAAGATGTCCATTTTATATCGTAAAAGTGAGGTATAACTTAAAACCCACCATAAAGGTTTTTATTCTGATGGTGGAAAACCTTTTAATTAATCATCTCGGACTCGAGATGTGTGAATGTAAAAAGAAAATAAAAAGAGAAAAATATTTCGAGTTCTAAAAATACTACATCATGTCATATAATATTTGGACCATCAATTTCAAGATTTTAAAATGTTTACGGATCTGCTTCATCTGCATGCTTTTAAAACTTTACGTTTATGATTAGTGGTGGAAAGATGTTGTTCATGCTATCGTAAAGTTTCTAGCATCGAAACTGCATATCCGTAGCCCTTGAAGGGTACATTGCCCATGCTTGCATCTGAGGTGCCTTTAGCTCTAGCAAGGGTGCTTGGTACACGTAAATTGTGCCTTAAGCCTAAGGATGGTTGCGGTTCGGCATTTTCCTTTTTGGGTAATTTAGTGGGGAAAACAAGCCCCTACTCGTTGTTTAATATAGATTAGGAAGTTGGCTTTTTTGAAGATGTTAGTGGGTGACGTCAGCAGGATTGAAAACCAGAATGTGGTAACTAGTTATGGGAGTGCTAACACCACGACGCCGCCCTTTTCCTACGGCTCGGCTTTTTACCACAATAGAGCACTAACCTGCTATTTGACTGCTAAGAATGCATGGATAAGATTTTTATAGCTGATGGTAGTTTGGCAAGACATAATTACCAAAAAGCCATGAAAATGAATAGTCGCTTCCCAAATTGGCAAGTTTCGAAATACAATATTTCTATCATTCTTTTACCTTGTTTTCTAAAGGTAACTTTGGTGCTCAGAGATTGTGTTCTTCTTGTGCATTTGAACAAGTGAGATGAGGTCTAGATATTATGTTTTATGTATCCCAAAGGCAAAATTTGCTTGGAGAAACTTTGTTTACAAACTGATTGATATCAATAAGGAGCAAATATTATCTTAAGATACCTCTTTCTTTTGATCTTTGTTTTCAAATCAATTGGGCACTATGTTTAGCCAACTGTTAGCCTCGCTTTCACCCACCCATTTTCAGCACACGCTTTTTAAAGGAAAATAGGATGATAGTGCTCCAGCGCTATCAAAATAAGTAATGCCTCACCTCATAACATGTCAAAAATTACAATTAAAGCATTGGAAAACCTTTACATTGATCATCTCGACTTGGTCATTATGGCTGTGAAAAACAAATAGGATTTTAAGCTCTAAAAATAATGTATGTTGTAACAAATTATCTAGACTGTCTATTTCACTCTAAAAATAAGTGTTTATAGATCTGCAAGATCTGTAGTATTTTTTAAGTTTCAAATTTTATTGTCGGAGTTAAAAATTGATTTTATATGGAGATTTCCATTGCCTAAAGTGCTTTCAGGATGAGGACTTAAGGTGAGGATTTATTTTGTTTTCATAAAGCATAGGTCTTATTGAAACATAAGCCCTTGTTAAAAAACCAAAAATGTACCCATTTTCAACATTTTTTTCTTCTTCTACTTCCTTTTATTATAAAAAAAAAAGAAAAAAGAAAAAAAAAAATCTAAGGCCCTCTTTGCCAACCAAGTTCAGTGAACAGGGAAATTTTCTTCTCAACCCATTCACCAGTGACAATGGCACTACTTGGCTCGTGTTACTGTTCAACGATCATCATCATTGCCAGAACCTTTTCCCAAGTAATTGGGGTCAGCTACTCTTACTTGTTTGATGATTATGTACTTAAAACCAATTATCAACAAAAAGATGCCAAAGTGTCCTAGGCTCAGTGAAAAATCAAACACATGTTTTTCTCTAATTTGTAGGTGAGGAATGTATCCTACGATACCATTTACTATTGTTATAAGTAGGTCATAATCACTCATAGTCATTAGATATCTAATTGGATGGCTTGGGAAGTTCATGAAATTCAAGATTTATTTATTTATTTATTTATTTTGATCTAAGTATAGTCAATGATTTGCTTATAACTACCTGATGATTTAAACTCTGACAAACAACTGTAATCCTAGCCTCTTTGTACTAAAAGTAAATAATCTCTATATATACTTTTTTTTCTTTGCAGACAACTGCATACCCTTGTTGGTGTGTTCAGTTATTCAAACGGTCCTTTAGGATTTAGCTTCCCATTTTTCTTTTCAATAAAGAAGGATGTCTACTGTCATTCTACTTTCTTCCATTCTAGTGTCTAGCTCCTATTAGTCTTTTTTAGATGGCTAAAATCTAAGAACAATTTCTAATAGCATCTCAATAGTTAAAGGAGAGAGAGGAACACACTCTAGAATTAGCCTCTCTCTCTCTCCTCTCTCTATCTCTCTCTAATATTTGAACTGTGGGTATGTATTTTGTGCATGTGCAAGAAAGGCCTGTTTAATGTTTTAGAGACATATCCAACTTTCTAAAGGATGCAGGCTATAGGCTCCCTTTCGCACACCAACATAGGGAGAGAGACCTCAAGGGAAGGAGTTAGTATTTAAGATAAATGAGTTTTAAAAACTATGACCTTGGCAAACAGGGTAATTAGAGACTAATAAGAGAGGAAAAGAAATGCATATTCAAGTATTTCCTTTGACATAAGAGAAACCTTCGCACGTGTAACTACCTTCGCATAAAATGTGTGATTCATATCCTCAGTTGTACGGACATGATACCTTTAGTGACGTCCAATACTCTTTTTTACTTTTTATGTTTCTTTTTAACCAATCAATTGTGCATGAAATTTAGGGCCTTCCCTCATCGTATTGGGCGCACCTGGTAAGAAAAAGGTTATTTATGATAAAAAAAAATACTAAATAACCCAGCAAGTTTCAGGTGTATTTTGGTATATTTCACCAAAAATATCGCTATGAGGCGAGAGCTATGCATACCCCAATATTCACTATGAAAGAATTATTGAAAAAAATAAAATACTCTGAATTGTCCGATGAATTAAAAAAACTAAAAAACTAACTTGACTGAAGTTATCCCCATTACCCATCAAAATCGGATAGCAAAAATGAAGTTCACAAATATTCTAGACATAGGCAGCGCCACATTCGAAAGGTTTCTCTTTTACTTGCATAATTCTCTCAGACTCGTTCCCACAACATGACCACCACTAGAGAGTTCCATGTTATGTTAGGGAATGGGGTCGGGGCATGGGTAGTTAGGGGGCAGATGCCTCAACATAATGTCCCACCTTCCATTTCTACTGTTACGGGAAAAATAAAGAAAAAAAAAAAGAAGAAACAAGTTCCACTGTATTACAACATTTGCGCACAGGCACATACACTATATGTGGAAGGGGACAAGGAGCACCTCAAATCTCCATCTACGAATGTGCTAAGTTTTCTAAAGAGTGAGAACCTCAAATCTACATCGTTCTCATCGAGTTTTTCTAGGCCACAAAGGTACAATTTCAAAACACATGGTACACTGCATGGCACCTTAGTGCACAAACTATTTACTCACAGAGAGAGAGAGTGTGTGAGAAGGTCTCCATGGAGTTTTCTAGGCCACAAAGATAGAACCTAGGAGCTTTTCAATAACATGGTACACTCCTAAACATGGCACCTGAGTGCCCAAACTATTTACCCAGAGAGAGAGAGAGAGTGAGGAGCTTTTTCTAGGCCACATCCATGGAACCTAGAAGCTTTTAAAGCACACACTAATTACCCTTAAAGACAGTGGTCAGGTCTCCATCCAGTTTTTCTGGGCCACAGATGCAACCTTGGAGCCTTTAATAACATGGCACACTCCTCAACAAAGCACCTTACTGTACACACTATTTAGAGAGAGAGAGAGAGAGAGAGAGAATGTCCCTGAGGTATTCTAGGCCACATAGCTGGAAGCTAGGAGCTGTCACGCGAGCTCATTAATGGAACAATATGGTATATTCCTAAAGCCAAAGGATTTCATACTCCCTAGGCCGCACTCTGTCTACTCTCTCGAGCAAACTTTATGCTAGAAATATCTTTTATATCCCAAAGTTTGAAAATTTTAAACTCGCTCTCCTCTTTTTTTTATTTTTTTTTATTTTTGGTAATTGAGTGGGGAAGACACACCCCTACCCATATTATTGTTGGATACGTGGAAGTCTATTTTCAGGAGATTTCCTATTTAGGTGGTCCTAAAATATAAGGAAATAAGATGATATTAGATTTAGAAAATCTAAGTGAAGTGAATTAGGAATGGGAGAGAAAGTCAGGTGCGTGTCCATAGGTTTCTTCTTTTAATAAAAGGTAGTTTTGTAGAGATGGAAAAAGTATGGAAGAAGGATTTGTTCTCGAGTTTTTTGGGTGGGTATTTTTGAGAGAGAAAGAACATGTTTTAATGCTTGAAAGATAAAGAGTTAGGCTTTTGACGGTATCAGTGCGATTGAAAACAACATCGTGACTAGGTACACCAACCAGCACTTCCCCTACCCATTCATATTTTCAAATGTTTGATCAATGGGATTGAAAACAACAACAGAACTGTTACTATGGAGGTGGTACCATCGATCTAGCCCCTTTTCCACTCGCACTCTATATCTCAGTATATATATAAAAGACATCCCAAAATTACATAAAAACCATCTTATTTTTGGCGAGAAATATCTACGTATTAAAGAACTCAAAATTTAATTTTTTTTCGTTAGAAATAATCATCTAGTGGAAGTATCCCAAAATTCTAAATAAAAAAAAAATGTCCCATATAGCTATCTTGCCGGGGAAGTTGTTGCACAATGCACTCCCACGGGAGCAATGTATATGGGCAATTTAGTGCACTAACTATTTATCCATTCATCAAATAACCTCCCTTTCGTTAGAGACATGGGTCCCTTACTTATAATTTGTGCGGGGCTAACCAAACTGACCCACCCAACGGGCAGGCCGAGCGTTAAAGAATCATCATCAATGGCGTCACATTAAGAGACCCATTTGTTACCATCAATTTCTTTCAATTTCGATGAATGATGTGAGAGTGGAATATTCTTTCTCAAACCAATGTTATGATATTCCATCATATGCATGTGAGGGAGTGGAATATTCTCTCTCAAACACATACACGGTTATAAAATAGGGTTTAAGATGACATAAAAGATTATGACATAGTATATTGATGCACTCGAAGCATTTTATGTCTTTACCTAGTATCATTAGGCTGATACTTTTAACAAATTTTTGTCTGATTTTCATTAAATACATCGACAATACTTATTTTGTTCTTCGATTAAAATCAACAACAATACTAAACAACAGAACTACATTAACAACAAATTTTATATCTTATTTTCATTAAATACAACAACAATGCTTATTTTATTGTTGAATTTTTTGTGAGTGATGAAAAATCAATAACAATACTAAATACCAAAATATATTAACCATTAACAAGAATTATAACCCAAGGTATAGGACTATCGTTTAAAGAAAAAAAAAGAAAAATAGATGCTCACCATAGGATTGCAGTTAGGTAAAACACAAAAACCCAATTTGTGAAACATGGTTGATCCAAAATGTTATGTTATATACACCAATAAAATTATAAATTTTTTTTTAAAAATACAGTTAATCAGACTTTTGTATGTAGAAAGAAAGTAACAAAATACTTAAACAAATCCAAATATTCAAATATCACCTTGAATTCTCAAAGGTGATATTTTTGCCGATTACTCTTTTGCTAACTCTAGCGATTTATCCTTGATTATGCAACTACTTCAATCTATTATTTTTTCTCGGCATATGATGCTCACTTTTTTAATACTCTATTTTTAAGGGAATGTGTTAATTAAAATTATTTATGGATTGTTTTTGTTAAACCCATTTTTTTAATTTAATCCCAGTTTAAAGGGGCTTATCTCTAAACAAAAACTCAACGTTATCTAATCAATTCTTTAATTTCAAAAATTTGTGCTTTAATCTGAGTAGCTATGGTCTAGATATATTGGAGGGGAAAATGTCACTCAAATGATATGATATATGATAGATGTAAACACCGGTGATTAAAAAATAATCAATCGGGCCTGTTCTGACCGGGAATTTAGCCGGGCCAACTGGGATCGTGAGGCTAGCAACTGCACACTGAAAATTTTGAATGGCTTGAATTTTAGTACTTTTCATATTTAAATACATATCGATCGGGTGTTGGTTTACAATACTTCGGTCTGGAGCACTCTAGATTGGACGCAAGCCAGTTGGAGTCCAATTCCCATTATTTTGTTAGTTTTTTTTAAAAAGTATGCGTAGCTGGTACCACTATGGGTTGATTTCAAAAGCACGCAGATAATCATAAACTCCAGATTTTTTTTCACATATCCATCATTTCAATTTATGGGGCTTATATATAAGCATTTACAACAGTTTTCAAAACTACCAACTACCTACGAGATTAGATAACTCTAAGTACCCATTATCCACAAAGCCACATGATTAGATAACTACCCATGACTCTTAACTGCCCTCACGTCTACTTAGAGAGGAAGAGAGATAAGAAGAACGCGGACACAAACCCATATCTTTCATTTTTGTATCATTTTCAACACTCTCCCTTGATGCAAAGTCTTTTACACCAAGCAATTTTTTGAAATATGAAAAATTTACAAATGAGAGTGCTTTTGAGAATCTATCAGCTGCTTGTTCTTTTGTAGGGCAATACTTCATCTCAATTAGGCCTTTGACACCACATCTAGGATTAAATGGTGTTTGATCTCGATGTACTTTGTTTGCCCATGGAAAATTGGATTCTTTGTCATAGCGATTGTTGCTTTGTTGTCGCAGAAAATTTTAGTCGCATTTTTTTAGACTTCACAAAGATCTCCTAGCCATATAGCTTGATATGCAATTGATTCAGCAACTATATACTCCGCATCAGATGATAACAATGTTGTAGTTGCTTGTTTTTTTTATAACTATGAAATAGCTCAAGAGCCAAGATTGAAAAGAAAATCGGATGTGTTTTTCTTGTCATCTAAAGAACATACTCAATCACTATCAGTATAACCAATTAATTCAAAATTAGAAACATGAGTATATCAAAGTCTATAGTATGATGTACCACAAATGTAACGCAATATCCTTTTTTATGCGCCCATATGATGCTTAGTAAGATTGTGCATAAACCTTGACATAAGACTTACGACAAATATTATGTCAGGTCTTGTGTGAGTTAAATACATCAGTGCACCAACAAGCATTCTAAAACATTTTGCATTAACCCTTTAGTTTCATCTTCAAGTCTGAGCTTTTCATTTGCATTCATTGGTGTATCAATAACATTGTAACAAGACATTTTAAATCTCTTTCGAAGGTCTAAGGCATATTTTTCTTGAGAAATAAATATTCCACCGTCTTCTTGTTTCATCTCAAGACCCAAAAAATAATGCAAAAGCCCTAAATCAGTTATTTTAAATTCATGCATCAGATTGTATTTGATTTCTTCAATAAGTGACAATGAAGACCTAGTAAAAATGATGTTATCAATATAAACACAAACAATAAGAAATTCATTCTTACCTTTATTCTTCAAATATAATATGGGTTCATTTCCACTTCTTTGAAATGATTTTCACAAAAATAATTGTCAATTCTTCTATACCATGCTTTCGGGGCTTGCTTAAGGCCATAAAGAGTTTTCTTTAATTTATAGAACTTTTTTTCTTTTCCTTTAACTCTAAACCCTTCAGGTTGAGTTACATACACATCCTCTTCAAATTCTCCATTTAAAAAGGCAAATTTGACATCAAGTTGATAGAGTGACCATTATTTTTGAGCTGCAAATGTTAAAATTATTCTTAAAATTTTTAATCTTGCAACAGGGGAAAATGTTTCAAAAAATCAATACTTTCTTATTGTGCATATCCTTTAGCTACTAATCGAGCTTTATGCCTTTGTACACTTCCATCAACATTGTGTTTTGTTTTGAATATTTATTTTAGCCTTATAACATTTTTCCTTGAGGCAAATCTACTAAGTCCCATATTTGATTTCTTATAACATTTTTCCTTATAACATTTTTCCTTGAGGCAAATCTACTAAGTCCCATATTTGATTTCTTTCAATTTCTTTTATTTCATCTTTCATTGCCTCTAGCCATTCTTCCTTCTCAATTGCTTCCTCAAAACTTGTTAGATCTATAAAGAAGAGAGTGAAGCTACAAGATTTATAGATTTCTTGTAAGGATCTAAGTCTCCTTGGTGAATTTTCTGAGGATGTGCTTAATCATTACAAAGTTTTGTGCCATTATTATTTTCTAAATTCAATAGAAGTGCAGAATTATCTTCCTCCATGGTTTTGCTCCAATCCAAACAACCATTTTCATCAAAATCAACATCACAACTTGTGATTAATTTTTTCGTTTTTGGGTTATACAACCGATACCCTTTAGATTCTGTACTATATCTAATGAATATACATTCTCACATTTGTCATTCAACTTTTTACGTAGTTCATAATTGACAAATACATAGGCATTGCAACCAAAGACTTTAAAGTGACTTACATAAGGTTTCCTTCCACTCCATACTTCATATGGTGTTTGATTTTGTAGTACATTTGTTGGAGATCTATTCAACAAATAAACCGAGGTAGCTACAACTTCAGTCCAAAAATCATTTGGAAGATTTTTTGCTTTTAACAAACACCTTTTGATTTCCACAGTAGTCATGTTTTTCCTCTCCGCCACACTATTTTTCTTTGGTTTGTAATGAGTGGTGAGTTGTCTATAGATACCATTTTCTTTACAAAAAGAGTCAAATTCATTTGAAACAAATTCACGACCTCTATCGATTCGTAAATTCCTTATGGAAAAACCACTTTGCTTTTCAACTAATGTTTTGAACCTTTGACGCATTTGAAATGCCTCATATTTTTGTTTCAGAAAATATACCCAACACATTCTACTAAAAGCATCAATAAATATCAAGAAATATTTATTGTCACGTAAGGATTTGGTTTGCATTGGGCCACACACATCGGCATGAACTAATTCAATTGGGCATTTTGCTCTCCGTGCCATTCCTACTAAAAATGACATTCGGTGTTGTTTTTCATAAAGACAGGCTTCACAAAGTTCACCATCATAACAAATTTTTGATTAGTCATTCACCATTTCCTTTTGGTTCAATAATTTTAACCCCCCATATCTCATATGCCATAACTGAGATTCATTTCTAACATTTGCAACCAAAGCATGATTTTCTAAGAATGACAATTCAAAAAGGAACATTTTATTTTCAGCCATTCGAACATTTGCAATAGTCAAACCAGATTTTTTATCTAATAAAGCATTTATCATCATCAAATAAAATGGAATCGTCCCTTTGCATCAATTGCCCAATGGTTAATAGATTATATGCAAGATTTGGAACAAATAGAACATCATTTAATTATTTAACCTTACCAGATGCAGTTTTTAGTACAACTATTCATTTACCTTCAACTTGCACTTGCTTATCATCCCCAAGTCGAACCTGCATCTTCACAGTTTCATCAATATTTTGAAAAATATTCCTCAAGCCATGTGGTTACTGTATTGACTATCCGAAAACCAAACATCATTTACAGTTTCTTTTGCATACATACACACTAAAGACAAGCTAGTTTCATATGATTCCTTTTCTTCCATAAAACTAGCTAGTTGGTTCGGCTTAAAATACAAATATTCACTATTAATATGACCAAATTTTTTGCAATGAAAACATTGAGTGTTTTTGGTATTTTTACCTCCTTTATTTGTATTTTTTCCTCTTTCCTCACCTGGTAAATTTCTTTAGTCATAAGTGTAACCAAATCTTAATTTCCTCTGCCTCTACCTCGACCATTATATCCACCTCTCCTACGTCCTCTACCTGCATATCTCTCAAATTGTTATAATGTTTCAAGGATTACTCCACCTTATATCGAAATGCTTGCTCCTCATTTTTGTCCAATGACCTGTTAATCCTTTTTCCATGTGCTTGCAGAGAACCCATTAGTTCATCAAACAAAAAAACATCCAAGTCTTTGGATTCTTCTATTGCAGCGACTACATGATCAAATTTAGGAAGTAAACTTCTCAAAACTTTTTCAACTACCTTTTTATTAGAAATATCTTCTCCAAATGATTTCATTTGATTTACAATTGTCGTCACCCTAGCAAGAAAATATTGAATTATCTTATTATTTTTCATAAGCAAAGTTTCAAATTCTCATTGAAATGATTGTAGTCTTACTGTTTTTACCTTATTTGTTCCTTGATACTCCCTTTGCAAAATACTCCAAGCCTCATTCGACGAAGTTGTAGAACCAATCCTTGAAAAAATTGACTCATGAATTGTTTGCTGTATGAAAAATAATGCCTTCAAATCCTTCTTTTTATTTTCTCTTATTTATGTCGTTTGGGTTGCAGTACGTCTAGCCTCTTCACCTGGATGCTCTGCACAACCATTCTCAACCACATACCATAAATCTTGAAATTGAAACATTGTCTTCACTTTAATACTCCAATGCTCATAAAATTCACCTTTAAAAATCGGAATTGATGGTGGAGAAATATTTGAATTGCTATTGTTTGCCATATGGAAAAATATAGGAAACTAAATAAATTTTTTTAAAATTTATGTCGCCTCCTTTTTGAGTTTTGTCTCTGACCTGCTGGTTCCAAATCCCTCTCCAAGTAATAAATCTCCACCAATGCCTATCTCTTAGGCAACCTGGCTCTCCAATGCCTATCTTTGGCAACTTGTGCTTTGATGCCACTATTAGTTTTTTTTATTTTAAAGTACACGAAGCTGCTACCACTCTGGGTTGATTTCAAAAGCACGCATACACGCTTGGAGATAATCATAAACTCAAGGTTTTTTTTCCACATATCCATCATTTCAATACATTAGGCCTATATATAGGCAATTATAACAATTTTGAAAACTACCCACTACCTACCTGATTAGATAACTCAAACTACCCATTATCGACAAAGCCACATGATTAGATAACTACCCATGACTCTTAATGTAACAATCCTAAAAATTTACAAAAAAAAAAAAAAAAAAAAAAAAAAAAAAAAAAAAAAACAAAAAAAGAATAACTTTAAATAAGTAG
>NW_006495565.1:0-13733 GCF_000471905.2 Amborella trichopoda | reverse complement strand
TAGGGATGAGCACGAAATGCGTTAAATTAAATGCTGAATGGCGGTTCATGTAGGGAAAGAACATATCAATATTCGCATATTCATTCAAAAACATGAAAATTCTTAATGGAGTACCCTCATTTTTTATTGAATTCCTAAAAAGCAATATTTATAATGAATTTTAATAATTTTTTCGGATTTTTTTTAAGCTTTATTCTGACCAATTCACCCGATTCCCGATCCGGATCGTCGATTCGTCGATCCGGATCGATTTTTTGGAAGCCCGATCCGGGTCACCGATCTATTTTTTAAACCATTGCTTTTAAGTGTGATGCACTAAACATAACCAACTCGGCCGGTCCAACTTGGAATCGGCCACCGGCCGGTCAAAACGGAACCGGCACAAGCCAATCCGGTTTTGATAGGTTTTGGTTGTGTAGTCAAATATTTTAAAAAGAATTCAAAAAGTATAAAAAATATTTAAAAAAAAAATTGTTGGTAATGTGTTTTTGAATGTTTTTTTATCATTTTGCAAAGGATTGGAAGGTGTTTTGGCCGTGAATACTTGTTTTTTTTTTTTCCAGTTTTATTGAAAATATTTTAGAATACCCTAGGCACAAATCTGTTTTTTAAAATCTATTTTTGTTACTACTTTTCGACTTCATTTGGATGTGTTTTGTTTAATTTTGGTTTAAATATATTTTTCATATTGTTTTAAATTTTTTTGTATTTTTTATTTTAAATACTTTTTTAATTGGCTAGGACCTACCTAGTTAGGACGGTAGAACCGACTGGTTTATCGCTTTCTCGGAGCTATAGCCCTTGGCCGGTTCAAGTTTTTGAACAATGGTACCAGGTTTCCATCGTCATCTCTCTCATAAATGTCATTGGTTTTCACCAATTATTTCGATATTGTTCCCGAATAAGTAATAAAAGAGTTTCACAAGTTAAGATTATATTTTTAGTGGGATAGTCCTCCAAGTTCATTACACTTGGCGAATACATTTGTATCTTGATTCTTGAAATATGACTATATATCATCCCAAATATTTTCGTACAAAGACAAGTAAAATAATTTAAGGGTCACAACTTTAATGTGTGATACTTAGTATTTAGGGTTCTTGTACATATTTATTTTCCTAAGTTGGATTTGTTTTAGCTACTTCTAACTAGATTAGGCCATCCTTTTCTAGAAGAGGGATTATCCTACAATTGAAAAACTATTGGCTGTTTTAATTAGTAAAATGTGCCAAAAAAAACTCCAAATGCATAGTTTCCTAGGAATGTATTGTACTTTTGGACATGCATGAAGAAGGCTGGCTTTCTCTTTTTGTTTGTTTTAGAAAACAAGTTTTGAGGCTTCAAGTTGATTTGACTATTTGATGTGTAATTAGGCGGTTGGGGTATATCATTAAGCAGGCCAAAAGTTTAAAAGTTCAAAAGGGAAATTTTTGAATTTTTGACAGATAGATTCATGACTATAAGTGATTGTGACCTCTTTGTTCTAAAGGATAAATAGTCGTGCTAGTATATCACTCGGCCGAATCCGCTTTCTCAGCTTAACCGTTGGGCTAGGTCAAGTACCCTCTAGTCATGTACAACTAGAGGTGTTTAGACAAATTTGAAAAAAAAAATGAAAAAGAATTGTAAAAGATCAAGTTATATGTTTTTTCTTACACGATCTACATATATATGCCAAAGATTAGTGAGGTTTCTTTGCCATAATCATATTTTTGTATTTTCGTTTATAGATTTTTTAAAATATCCCAAACTGTAAAATAGGTTTTGTTAATCCACTTTTTCTACTTCTCTTAACCTTGTTTAAAATTTTTAAAGTTTTGTAGGTTCGAATTCAGTTTTAGTACTTTTTTTGTTTATTTATTTTTTTTAATTTTAGGGCATTTTCGTCAATTGTTGGACTTCACAAAGTAACTGGCCTCGGTTAGGGGTAAGTCCCCTGGATACCAAACAATCCCTCTTTTTTATTCGTTAATTTTCATTTTTATTAATTGACAAAATTACTGTACAAGTGCAGTCATTTGCGAAGTTGACCCTTATTCACTGTCACATCTGCCTCTATAGTGGTCTCCCATCACGAGTGCACAAAAAGAATACCTAAATGAAGATCTATCTCACATCTCATCAATTATCTTACTGTAGCCAGAACAGCCTGTTGATTTTTTTTTTCCTTAAAAATTAAAATTGATTCCAGTTCATGTCAAAAGTAGTGATTTGGTCATGTTGAAATGTGCTTAAAAGGTCTTTTTTTTTCTTTCCTTTTCAATTTTTTCTAGTTTAAAACACTTTATGTTTTTTGCTCTAAGCTATTTTCTTCCTCCAGTAGGGAAATCTTTTATTATTTTTTCTTTTTTTCTTTGTAATTTTTTCTAGTTTAAAACACTTTATGCTTTTTGCACTAAACTATTTTCTTCCTCCAATAGGGAATTTTTTTTTTTTTTTTCTTTTTGCCTTTTAAAATCTTTCTAGTTTAAAACACTTTATGCTTTTTGCACTAAACTATTTTCGCCCTCCATTAGGGAAATCCTGAAGTTTTCACACACCTTAACTTTACTACTCCCTCATGCTTCATTTCAGGTTCTTGGACAAGGCAGCTATAGCAGAAGGCATCACTGATAACTCAAAGGTCTGTACTGTGACCCATGTTGAGGAAACTAAGCTAGTGGTGGGGATGGTGCTTGTATGGCTGGGGACCATGGTCCCTAGTACCATCTGGGCTCAAATAAACACTCTCTTTGTAAAGCAAGGCACCACTATGGACCGTAGTCTGGGGTCCGGTAACTTTCAAATCCCGGCAGCTTCACTAAGTGGATTCGTGACCCTCTCCATGCTCATCGCCCTCCCTATCTACGACCGCTACCTCGTTCCCTACCTTCGTCGCAAGACCGGAAACCCCCGAGGCATCACTCTCCTACAGAGACTAGGGATTGGGATAGTCTTCCAAATCATAGTCACCATTGTGGCTTATTTCATTGAGGTGAGGAGGTTGGATGTTATCAAGAAAGAAGGGACTAGTGGGGCTAAAGACATAGTCCCCATGACCATATTTTGGCTTCTCCCACAATACATTTTGTTGGGGATTGCTGATGTGTTCAATGCAGTTGGGTTGCTTGAGTTCTTCTATGATCAATCACCAGAGGAAATGCAAAGCTTGGGGACAACCTTCTTCACTAGTGGAATAGGGATTGGGAATTTTTTGAATAGCCTCTTGGTAACTTTGGTGGATAAAGTGAGTAGCAGGGGGGGGAAAAAGAGTTGGATTGGGAACAATTTGAATGATTCACACTTGGACTATTATTATGCCTTTCTCACAGTGTTATCAGCATTAAATTTGGGGATATTTGTGTGGGTGGCAAGAAAGTACAGGTATAAGATGGAGGTGGGCAGCATGGCTGAAGGCAAGGACCCTTGTATCCAAATGGAGGGGAACAGTGTGACTAAGATGGAGGGGATGTTTGTGACCACATCATCCTCAGGGTTGCAAGTATGAGAGCGAGAGAAAGAGAGGATATTAGTGTTTGGCATTTCACCAACTTTGTGTATATCCATTTATAACGTTGGGGTTTATTTCCAAAGCAATGCAAAATTCTAGCCCTTTTCTCTATGATAGGTCAAAAGTCTCTCTTTATATGTTTCTAATGGCATCCCATGATTGTAGTGGGAAGAGATCCCATGATTGTAGTGGGACGAGAGAGAGTTTTTAATGGCATCCCAAGATTGCAGTGGAACTATTGAATTTTTTGAGGCAATGATCTAGATGTTCAAGAGCTCAAGATCTTTTTTTTTATTTGAAAATAACCATCAAGTTATAATTAAATAGATCCTGAAATTTCAAATAAAAAATTCCAAAGTAAACGTTTTGCCCTAGGGAGCACAGTATATGCGCTGGTTTGTTAATGGTCAAGTATGGTCAAAGGGCACACACATCATGAAATGTGCGTGGCGGAGATGAAAATCTTTACTTCTTGAAAATTGGTTCATCTCCCTCGTCCATCTAAGGTACCATACGGTGGATTGTGCATATAGAGAACCTCTTCTATGCAATGGTGCATTTATGATATTATTACTTATGAAAAATATACAAAGAGACGGACCATTTAAGGAAAAAGTTTATATAAGGGTGCAACCTTATCATCTAGGGCTACAGATGCACTTCAAAAATCCATCGGAAAAGATAGTTTTAATGTTGAAAAACCCTTTGATTGATCATCTCGACATCGAGATGTATGAACATGAAAAATAAAAGGATTTTAACTCTAAAAAATACCGCATTTTATAGCATATTTTCTACACCGTCCATTTTCAAGATTTCCATATGTTTATAGATGTACCTGATGTCAACCATTTTTTAAGTTTAAAGTTTTATAATTGACATAAAAATAGATTTTGAGATAATCCTAAGAACATTTTACATTAAAATTAAATAGCATGATAAAATTTAAAGACGCACCTTACCTCTACAACTATGGATGCATCCGTTGCCAACTGCCCCTTTTTAGTAAAAGTAGGTCCCAATAAGTGTATCATTGGTTAGATTTAAAATTTGAAAAAAGATTTCATGAATTTTCTGACACATCCCAAGCCAACCCTATTGGCTAGGAATTTATTTTATTAAAGATAAATACAATCTCAGTCTTATTTTCCATTCAAGATACATTTAAGATTTCAATGTGAAAAATTAGGTACTGTCAGGTAAAACATGAGAGCTATTCTCAGCCACTCTTTCTATAATTATTGCAGTGCGCACTGCTGCGACCGGTGCGTGATCATTTTATCATTACAATGCATATATTGTGCTCCTACAGGAGCGTAGACTGTGCATCTCCTCCTTCGCTCAATGAAGGGAGTTTGAGCGACTTTCTATTTTCTTTAGATATATTTCATAATTTAAGTTATTATTCATATAACTTTTTATTTTTAAAAAATATATGTTTGAGCTGGCTTGACCGGTAGTCAAAGCTATTTGACTAAACAAGATCCCTAACCGGATCTATAGCTGGTTCGATTAGTTTGATTGGAAATACTAAATGAGACCCTATCCGGTTCAGCAGCAGGTCCGATTCGAATTCGAATGATGCCCATAATGACTGCCTGGTACGTTTCCTCCAATTATATATGTCTAAACTGACATTAGTTATTCGCTGCCGACCTTGATCCTCTCCAACATTAGTGTGTCACAAACACAAATAAAACAAAAATAAAATTTCACTCTCCCACTCCACAACCATCCTCATCTCCTACAATTAGTAGTAATCCCTTTCATGATCACTACTTTCCTAACCGTTATCGCCATCTTCTTCCCTCCCTCTTTTTGAGAGCGACACAAGTGCTTCCACCACTAACAAAAAGAAACATGGAAACCGAAAACAAAGTAATTTGGGCTCACCTGCCTGTCCGAATTTGGGCTCCATCTCATTCCATCCATGGGAGGGACCCATGAATTGCTCATGCCTAAGTTGCTTTTGCAAGTTGCACCCAACCTAAGGCCATGAGAACTTCTCCTTAGTCAAAGGGCAGTACCATTGCTTAAGGTGTAGGGCAACCCTCGTGTGTTGGATCTATCACCAGGGCCACGAGAACTCGACAGCTCGAATGAAACCATTTTCGACATGATGGGTTTCGGAGAGATCTTTCCTTTCCACCATTGTTGCGTCGAAACGGAACATGGATGAAGACATTAAGGCGTACTGATTGTGAAGTAAGGGAGAGGAGATCGGGTGGAAACAGTGAGTGGTGGGATGCAGTATGGCTGTTTGCAAATTGGGGTGGTCTTTTTTTATGGGAATTAAGAACTGAGGGGGATGAAATTATCTGATCTGATTTCTAAAAATTAGGGAATTAAGTGTACGAGGGGGCAAAATCGATAAACAACTAAATAGTACTCCACGTTTGGTGCAAACTTTTCCTAGGAGTAAATAAGTTTAAATTACAATTTGTGAGAAAAGGGTTGTGGTATAGTATTATTTGTCCTCAGGAAAATTGGTTTTAAAGAATATAACACGATGCAAGAAACCTAATTGTTATGGGTACGAATAGCATTTTCTTTTTAAAGTTGCAGGTACATAGTCATTCAAGGTAGGGTTTACGTTTTCTTTCCTGATCTTTATTAAGAGGTACATAGTCATTCAAGGTTGGGTGTACGTTTTCTTTCCTGATTTTATTGAGATAAGAAGATGTTTGGTTAGGTTAGTGTGCATTAGAATTGCTCAACATAACTTGGGTTCTTTGGGTGAGAGGGGGCCTCCCCAATAGAGCTGTAATCCAATATCATTGTTCTCTAGTTCCATCTCCATTATACTAAAATTTTGAGCCAAACATTACATAATGTTTGGCAGGTAGTATGCAAAAGGAGTGATGAATTTGATCACACTTAAAATGGCATACAATTAGTCATATGAATGCATTTCAGTTACAAGATTTGTGGCCATGGATTGACTAGGCAGGGCAGGCACCAATCTCCACAACATAATTGAGCTTTGAGAATATGGTGAAAACCTAAAAATGTGGGCTTAAAATGTGATAGTTACTCTAGTTTTCTATAGTGGAGGACTTCCTTGAAAGTGAAATAAAATAAAATAGTAGTGAGCTAATGATGTGCATCTACATAAGGTATGTTTGCTCAGGTCACTATGCCTCAAGTGGCTTGCCAATTGGGACTTTACTTGAAAGAATGCAGCAAAAAAGAAAGCAAAAGTAAAGAAACAACATATGAATTTGTTTATCTAGATTCCGTTACCACGTCCCATTTCAGCCTCTTTATTTATGGAGATAAAAAATTCCTTCACAAATATTTTTGAATTCATTAAAGCCAAAACATATTTTACTACTTCGGGTGTACACTGTCTATTTACTTCCTTGGCTAAAACTTCACCTAGGAATAATTTTAGAACCTCAAATTTCTAAAGATATAACCTCTTTATACATAGATCAACCTCAACAAAAAAAAAAAAACCAAAAACAAAATCCTAATTGCATCCTTTAACCACTTGAAAAAACTAATATCTCAAGATTGAAAAGAAAACTTCAAATCTGATACAAATCATTTCCCCCAAGTTGGTTCCCGTGTAAAAAAACAATAACACTTCAAGCTAGTGTTTGGTAACCATAACATTTAACGCCTAATGCCGAAATTTTTGGTTAATTGTAAGGGTTCCTAGTTTGTCAACTAGGGAGAAGGGAGCAGGGAGCTCACACTTCTCAATATTGAGATGCTTGGTTTTCCACCTTCCCACCAATGGAGAGGCGAGCTGTGGAATCTCGCTCCTCTCAAGCTTGAACCGAAGCATTATTTTGTAGATCTTTTGCATATATAGTTTTTTATTTTTAAAAACTCATATTTAAATGAAATTTGAACCATTGGTGCACCTCACTGGGGCACATTTGTAAAAATATAAAATAACAATAATTCCATAAAAGTAAAATTTCAAAAAATTACCCCTCAAAGCCTCAAGGATATCTTGGACACTGTAATTTTCTTGAAATATTTTTTTGGTATTTTTCAGAGGTGCTTGAAGGCTAGAAGAACAGGTACGCAAGTTTTAGCTCATTACCATGTATATGAAAAAATAACATTCAAATACTTAGACGTGTTGTCAATTGTCCGATCAAGATGGGAAGCTTGTGATTGCAAAACAACGATTTGGCCAATACAAAATTATCTGTCCGTTTTTTTTTTTTTGCCATTAAGAATAAATCAGGATTGTGTACATTTCAACGGGCTTATGTATATAAAATATAAAAAGATTTCAAGTATAATAAAATGACCAAAGTAGCGCTTATGTTTATAGGGGTATTTCGGTTCATTTATTATTTAACGTATTTCTTTATATTTTATACAAATTGAGGACACTATATTTTTAAAACTGGTAAATTCTGTGATATTCTTGAACCCTCAAGACTACACTATCCCAGTAAACCCGCAAGCTATAGACCATCATAGTCTGTGATCTCTATCATGTGATCTAGAATCCTGCAAGACCTTTATTTTAGTAATAAATCAAGTAAAAATAACCAAAAAAAACATATTTTTATTTAATTTTTGGTAGGCAATATCATAAAAATACAACTACTAATTTTGGTAAGAGTTGGGCTTCATTTGACCCCCAAAATGGAAATTGGGTTAGCAAATCTGCTTAAAATTGGTATATATCTATTTTAGTATGATTTGAGTCTTTATATAAACACGTTTTGTGACCCATTTAGGGTGGGACTTTGTGAATCCATAGGCCAGGAAATTTGAGGGATATAGAGCTTAGGAAGAAAACCATGAGAAAACCTAGATCTAGAAATGCAATCTTAAGCTCTGGCTCCCCCTGAAACCAATTTTTAGCTTACATCAGCAAAATTCTAGTTCAACCAAACCAAGGTTTGGTCAAGTTTAAAGGGACAACAACATAGGACATACGTACAGAACCGTGGTTCTGATACGGGCGAGGCCTCAAATGCTCGAGTGCCCCAGGCCAACTGTCCGGCTAGGTATTTTCCTCATCATCTCTTTTTCTTTTATTTTTTATTTATTTTGTTAGATTTATGATTTTTTTTTATTTTTTTTATTCTATCAAGCTTTTTGGATCGATACTGGCTTTGCCACTGATTTAAAAGCGGATCTATTCATTTTTTAATAGATCTAACCTCATATCATAATTTGATTTTCCCCACTCTCTATCACTCTTTTAAAAAAAATATGTTTGTGGTACGAATATGAGGGATTTTCTTCCGAAGATCTCGCTAATTTGCATCGTAAACACGTACTTGAGGGTGAGAAGCATGGAGGCCTAAAATTTTTAACTCGGATTAAAAAAAAGTAAAATAAAAAATAAAAACCACTCAGACATGCTCTCGACTATCCTTTATGTGGTAACCCTAACCACATTTGTTTTTCTTTTTTTGTATGTGATCTAGGCCATCAAATTTGTTAGATTTACCGTGCGTATGAGTTATGATTTTGGAATCTCATTTATTAAAAATAACATCACTCTCTCATGAATTTTAATTTCGATGAAGAACTATCTAATCCGTAGATTTCTAGTTTTCTAGAATTCTAGCTTCTTCAATAAACCAAGTTCTTAACTTCCAAGAACTTCTAGATATGTTATCAACATCATGAAGCTTTAAACATAAAACATCTAACTTCCAGAAGTTTAGAACTTCCAAGTTCTAGTTATGAAACAGGCCCCAAATAGTTCGCTTAGAATAAAATTTGCAAAAGAAATGAAGAGAAACAGGCCCCAAATAGTTCGTTTAGAATAAAATTTTTCAAAAGAAATGAAGAATCAGTTTTGAGAGGGAAAACATACATTACACCACATTTTTTAAGGGAAAATTTCCATTCCAAATAGAAAAAACCAATAATGGTATCCAAAAATTATTGGGATCCCTTGAAAGGTTTTACACTAACATCCCAATACACCAACTAATTATGAAATGACATAAAGGCCTTATTCATGTTTAAAAAGCCTTGAAGTTTTGAACTTGTTACAACTAGTATCCTTACCACGCCGAGAAAGATTTGGCTAAAAAAAGGAAATCCTTTGGGCAGAGATAATTATAACAATATTTGAAAGCTCGAGATTTTGAAATAATAATTAGAAGAAGTAGAACACGTTGAATGAATCCAAAATTTGAACAACTTGGAAAAGTGATTGAAAAATCGGGAATGAATCCAAAATTTGAACAACTTGAAAAAGTGATTGAAAAATCGGGGATCAGGATTAGAATCACCCGATCTAAATTGAGAATTGTTAGCAATCGGCCTAGTCCCTAATCAAAATCAAGAATTGATCCAGATCCTATGGAAACAATCAATTATGTCATGAATCAGCTGGTTGTGACATTTTTTATTTTGTATTATTTTAATCTTTAATTTTTTATTTTTTATTTGACCGATTCTTACTTGGAGAATCAGCAGGATCATTTTTCAAAGTCTACGATTCACTGATCTTGATAGGTTTTCTCGATGGCTAGTATACCGACCGTTCTGAGTTTTTAAACACATGCTTTATTTGAAAGAAAAAGTTTGTATACGGTTGCAACCTTAAAATGTAGAATTACAGATGCACCTCAAAACTCCATCGGAAAATGTTGTTTTATTATTGTAAAAACCTCTAATTGATCATCTCGACATCGAGATGTATGAATATGAAAAGAAAATAAAAAAATAGTCCCAGAAATAGTGAAACTTACAATACATTATGTAGACCGTCCATTTTCAATATTTTCATATGTTTATAGATCTACTTGATTTTAAGTATTTTTGAAGTTAAAAATTTTATAATTAGATATGAAAATAGATTTTGAGATAATCCTAATAGTCTTTTTCATTAAAAATACATGATATGATAAAGTTTGAAGGTGGGCTTTAATTGGATTGTTTAAGGTTGAAACGTTATAGAAACCACACCCTTATTTGAATTGATTGTTGCACTGAATCTTTTTACCTTTAAACGGGTCCGGCATTGTCTTGCACGAGTTTCGCAAGTTCCGTTTTCTTGATGTTGCCCAACATGCCGCATTTGTGGTACATGACATATCTTGATGTGCCACTTAAATCCTCTTGATTTGAACTTGATGGTGAATTCTTCTATGAATGATCTTTTTCGAAGCACCAGTGGATTTTTCTTTTCACTCTTAATAAGTACTGCTTTATCCATTTCTTGCGAGATCGATACCCTAAAAAATCTACTTCACTAATTGGTTGTTTGGTATCCTAGATATGCAAGTCCTAGAAATGCGAGGAAAATTTCAAATTCTATGATGGACTGAGTCATCAACCTATGTAGGGATGTGATGAATGGTGTTTACTCCTTTATTAGGCTTCAAATGAGATATCGACGCAACTGACTATTTCCCACATGTTCATTTGCATCTGATTCAAACTTCATATATGCATTTTACCATCCAAAAAATATTCGTACGTGTGAAAATACTATCATGAAAGTATTTTCACATGAAAAAACTTCCTCACGTGATTATGTGTGGGAGTTTTTCCATATTCATTGGTCCTAACATATTTTTTCACACCAATTAGCTGCCAATTGAAGTGGTAAAAACTCCCACAGTTAATTAAATGAGATTGTTTTCATGTGTATTGTTTTCATGTGTATTTTTATAGAAGTATTTCACGTGTACGAAACATACCCTAAACGAAACTTACACGAAGATTTCGATTTCTTATTCGTAGGGATGTGAACCTTTAATTTCAGGGAATAACTATTTTCCCATATGTCAACTTACCACAAGGTCGGAGATCATGGGATTGAGTGTACATCTTGTTATACATTACTTGGGAGTTAAGTTTTAGTACTTTTTTTTAGTTAATGAAAAATGGGTAAGAGGCTTTTTTCCTCACTGACTTACCCAAAAAAATTAACTGGGAGTTAAGTTAGGGCTTAAGGATAATTAAAGTATGGCTTTTATGTATGTGCCCATTTGAGTGACTGTATAAGTACTGTGTCCGTACTTTGTGAGGAGAGAAACTTTTTTCAATAGAGAAGTAGTTCTTATAAAGGTTTTTGGTAGTATATTTTTTGTAGAAAGAAAGTCGGTTTCTCGTTGCTCTTACTTCCCTAGCAATTAGCGAGTGGTAGTTGTTACCAGAGCAAGCATAAAGAAGATAGAGGGTTGGAGAGTAGTTTAAAGGGTCACTTGACTGGGTATCATCAAGGGCTGGAGATGTCACTTTTGGGTCTCAAAACCTATAGTACAACTTTCAATGAAATAGTAAAAAAATCAATTTGTCATTCTCATGGACGTAGCAAATTTAGATGAACATGTATGTCGCTTTATTTCTTATGCCCATTTATGGTTTATATCCGAGTCTAAAAAAATGGATCAGTGGGGTGGATCATCCACCCGTTGATCCTATGTCGGACTGTCGATATGCTGATCAGAATAAACAATTAAAAATAAAAAAACAAGAAAGTTATTATATATAAAAATAAAAAGAAAAAGTTTATATAAGGTCACAATATTATACTATAGAAGGTGCACCTCAAAAGTCCAAAAGAAAAGATTGAAAAACCTTCTAATTGATCATCACGGCCGCAAGATATATCGATATAACAAAAAAGAGAATTTAAACTCCCGATAACAGTGCATCCTGTAACAAATTATTTCAAAATTTTCAACTATTTATAAATCGGTTGGATCTGCACTCTTTTTAGAATTTGAAATATCATAATTAGAGTTTAACATGGATTTCAAGCCATCATAAAATTTACGACATCAAAACCACATTTTCTATCAAAACTTAGACATGCACCTTAGTTGTATTATATAATGTGGTCACCTTATACAAACATCACCCAATATATAATGCATATTTCGTATCACCTAACTTGGATGGTTGAAGTTGCCAGACCTTTCCGTAAACGTCTGCAAGGTGATAAGATCAATTCTCTCTTTTACATTTGAGAAAGAAACAAAGTTATAAGAGAAGAATGGAACGACATGCTGGAGATCATTTGGAGATTAAGTCAAGGTGGAAATTGTTGGGTTTGTCTTGAATCGCGAAAACTTGATTAATTTTGGTTTTTTATTTGTCGAGATGTGAATCCTCAATTTTGGAACCTATATTTTCCTATGTATCAACTTACTAAAAGGTAAGCAATTATGTGATTGAGTATCTCTAAGTTTCTTGAGACAACCTATGCAAGGCATTTTGGCATTTTACGTTTGTGGCCTCAAGGGAAGACTCCATTTGACAGTAGCCATGGCATTCCTTCACTCTTTCAGTCTAGTGTTGGAGCAAGAGAATGTCCTAACCCTAAGGATAGATTATCTAACCAAGGTTAGGGTCAAGTAGACCAAGCCGCTCAAGGTCAGAGGTTTAGTCGTCATAGCAGCTTGAGTTGCCCATCCCAATTAAGTGGTGATCCTATTCTGTAGGCCACCTTGCATGGCCAAGTTGTGCAACTTTCGAGTGATGGGTATGCTCTGACCAAATTCAACTCGGGTAAGTCTACAAGCCAACAACCGGCACACCAAGTTCAACACATTCCTCAGGCTCAGTCCTTGGGGCAACCTGCTACTTGGGCCCAACAGCCAGTTTATACGAGTCACATACCACAAAATCAGGTTCAACAGACCATACAATCGAGCCAGCTCACAACTATAATGACGGCTCAATTCGCTTGTATGAAACACCTCCAAGAATCTTTAGAGAAATGAGAATATGAGACTTCTCAAATCCTAAGGCTTATGTACAAGAAATTCTGGGAAACCTAGAAGATCTACCAGTGGGGTTTGTGATGCCACAATTCAAAAACAGATTTTCAAGGAAAGAGGATCTTGAGGCATACATCAACGCCTACTTATTGATGGTCCACACAATGCGAGACCGACCCAACCAACTTAAGGTCATGTTCTCGAATAACTTAAAAGAAGAACCCTTGATATGGAACCAAAGATTCATGAAGGGGGCCTTTCAAGCAACTCTTGACGAAATGTTCAAGCAATTTTCCTCCCGCTATAGTGGAGGAAGGCCAAGACCCGTCACCCTTGGTGAGTTAACTTCCATCGAATAGAAGTCGGGAGAGTCTTCTTCCCGGTTTATTACTAGATTCGGAGAGGCCGCTATGTGAGTCATTGCAACTCCACTCCCTTAAGCCGTGAAGGTAAGCATAGCATTAGAGAATATAACTTCAGAATATGTCACGTTCGGGCAATCCCTTGCTTATTTGATGTTATGCTTGAAAGAATATCACGATATGACTGAGCCAAGGAAGATAAAGTTGCAG
>NW_006495648.1:1560598-1604199 GCF_000471905.2 Amborella trichopoda | reverse complement strand
TATATAGAACAGTAATGATCTTCTAGAACCCTACCAAACGTACAAGCATGGGACCCGACTCATCACGATTGATTACGATCCAAATCTCGAGGTGAGATTTGAATTGTAACTTAATATTTTGGGTTTTCTAAACCCCCATCCCTCTCTCTCTCTCATCTGCGTTAATCCCTTTCCCTCCCTCTCTCTGCTCTCGCCCCTCTCTCAGTACTTGAAACCCTAACTATATTTCCGGGTTCGAATCTCTGCAACTCAATGTTTGGAACCTTCTATGAAGTCCTCTGCTTTGCTTAATGGCTTCAAATCTCACATTAGTGGTGATGGAGAACTGTATAAACCGCTCTCATGATCTGTTTATCGAGTATTGGGGGAAGCCTTTTGGGTTTGAGTAATGGCGTGGAGGAGTGTAGAGAGAGAGAGAGCGTGGTACTATTTCTATCAGGTGTAGAGTGAAACTCATTCGTGAGATTTTTCTCTTGCATTTTTCATTCTACTGAAGAAGGCTCAATTGTGTGGGAACTTTCTTCTGTGGGTTCCTCTCAAGGTACAATATCTCTCTCTGTCTTTCTTTCCCCCTCCTCCGTCTCTTGGTTTCATTTTTGGAATTTTCTTTTCTTTCATGTTGAATCTGTGTGTGTGTGTGTTTCTCGCTGGGATTCATTTGTTGCTCTCATCGTGTCGTATGTAATCTCTCTCTCTCTCTCTCTCTCTTTCTCTAATCGAGGTTCATTTGTTGCTTTTTTGTGCCATTTGTAAATTCTCCCTCTCTCTATATTTGGGGTTCATGCTTTTTATGTTTTGTTTTTTTACGTGTGACTCTCTCTCTCACTCTATCTTTATAACATGGTATGGCCATTTTGTACCAGAAACAATATTTTCTCTCCGACTGTATTTTGTTATCTGGGATTGGCCATTGGTTAGTTTCCAACCTATTATAGTGGTAGATGGTTGTGTGATACAAGCTATTTGGCTTTACTGATTTTGCTTTTCTCAGATTACTTTGATTAAAACTTGCGTGTGTGCTTATGTTTGGAAGGTTCACTATCCGGTGATTTTGATTGGTTTCCACTCTCAAATGAGTTGGTGTTGGGAGAATAATTCGTAGAGTTTAACAGAGCCGAGTGATCGATTTACTTGTCCACATTTAATCACCAAATCATTGTGTAACTTAAGGGTTCATTATTTTTTAGCAAAGAGATTTTTAGCCATTATTTTATAATCAATTGTCCAACTCAGGACTCATCTGAATGATACGAATAGGGAGGTAGTTGATTTTGAGTGATACAAATAGCTTGTGGTTAGCTTTGATGAATTGCATATTAGTTAGTAAGTAAAAAGCTGAAACCAATTGCATTTTTTGTTATAGTTTGTGACTGTTACTTCATCTTCTTCATTAAGTTAGGTCTTGTGCTATGTATGGATGTGATATTAGATTTTTGAAAGCAATCCTGAGAAATTGGTGTATCATTTGCATACCATCTTTAGGTGTAGGAGTCTAGGAGAATATATTATGTGGTTTGCTCTATATGGATGAGTCTTTTTTCCGTCCTCTCTCATAGAAGGTTGTCTTTATTTTGACTAAAATGCTTGTTCATAGGCTGTAACTTATGTCATAATTATGTATTTTTTGTATGTGATTCAATGTCAATCTTGTACTAAAATCCGATTTTCTCGCTTTAGGTGTTTGTTTTTACTGGTTAACCATTTTTCATGATATTCTGTTGGTATTGCTGTGTCATTTACGCTTTGATCTGTATTACCATCTCTTTTTTTGGATGCCTTTGTTTGCTGGAATTGGTAGATCTAATGTTCTTTGATCTAGATCTAAGGTTCCTAAGGCATGAAAAACGCTTATAATTTTAGGTAGGGTCTACCTAAGCTTTTCTTGGGGATTGGATGAGATTTTCCTCAGTCTTCTAAGGTTTTTGAGATCTCCAAAGGTTGAATATTAAATTATGAGATTTTATCTGATTTTAGGGATTTTTCCAAATTTTTTTAAGAATTTTCTAAGGGTTTTTCCTATTTTTTGGTATTTTTTTAGCTATTTTTCTAATTTTTGGAATTTATGAGGGACTTATTGCTCTCTTTTTTGGTCTTCCATTTTTAGTTTATGGAGGGGGTATTTATAGAATTCTATGATAATTTTTCTTGATTTTTTTTGGATTTTTTTGGGAATTTTTTGGATTTATTTTGAAGCTTTATCCTTATTTAATTAAAGAAAAAGCCTTATTGCATCATGGTCTCATAGGGACTAAATTGTCATTTGTTAGATATTTCTATCTGTTAGTTTGATTCAGGTAATTCTTGGATTGTTGAAAATCTTTTGGGCTTTCGAAGCAATTATACTGGGTATAGGTTGCCTAAGGTTTATTAGGGTTTGTGTGGTCATTTAAGTTCAGAATCGAGGTTTTTAGGAGTTCCATTAGATGAACTTCTTGTTCGCCTTTGATTTTGATTCTTGGGGTCCACAGGTTCAGGCTTTTTGGTATAGGAACCTATGGTTGGTCTTTGTTTTCCTAAGGGCTTGCAAGCATGGCAATCAAGATTTGGTGGCGGCAGACGCATCATATCTAAGCCTCCATGAAATTCGTTCTTTTTTTTATAACATTTTAGAAGGTTTTGAAGATAAATTGAATTTTGAAACAAAAACAGAGTTTCGTGCTACGTTTTAACCAAAAAAATTAAGGTTTTTGAAAACTCACGAGACACATAGGGGAAAATTTGAAGATGGATGAGAAATTTTGAAAAACAAGTTTTGGTAAGCAGTTTGGCTCATGCTACCATGGATCCCTCTCTTCTTCTTCCCTTTTTCTTTTCGTCATAAGTTTGTCGAGCCTCTACTTGGGACTTTCAGGACAAGGAATCACTAAGTACTTAGCTCTTATGTTACCATTCAAGGAAGACTTTTTCTTGTTTTTCGGATCAAACTGGTGTCTTGGATAATATGGGATGTGCTTCAGAGTGCTCAGAATATCTTTGGACTTCCAATTTTGTTCTTCCACTACCACTCTATTAAGTTCAAATAGTTGAGTCTCTTCAAGTTTTACTTGGACTGATGCCTTCCATTGCTTTCTGATGCCATTCTATATTGAGAAGAGAAAAATTTCTAGAGATTGTGGATAAGAGATGAAAAGATAAAGAAGTTTTATGTTTCTATCGCCCCAGGGTCCCTTTCGAGTGTTCAGCCCGGTAGCCCTTTTTTTTTTTTTCGCTGCCTCTAGGGTCCCTTTCAAGTGTTCAGCCCAGTGGCTTTTTTTTCAACGCTCAAGATTCCTTTCGATTTTTCTTCTCGGCGGAATGTTTTTTTTTTCTTTTGAAGAAGATGAAAAAAGAGGAGGAGAAGAGTTGGCGACTTTTTTTTTTTCTCCTTGTGGCACTTCGTCCTAAAAAACAGATAAGAACTCGATCATCCTTCCTTCTTCCAAGTGGCAGGGAGGTCTTAATCGTGGTTATCCTTAGATTTTCCTTGCCCCTAGTTGGTATCATATTCTCTCTCGAGATGTGATGTTGCAGTCTCCTTACTTGGGGATTGGTTCAGTGAAGCTGCACTGCGATAGTGTAAAACCTACCCGTTTTGGGACAGTATGGGTGTAAACCCCTTTTGAGTGGTCCGATTGAGCCCAAATTTGGTCCTCGAGGGTTTTTAGATGTTTTGGATGCAATGGCGGTGGTCGGATACTATTCTAAAGCCGTTATAAGGTCTTTCCTTGGCACGATAACTTCTAACCGTGATTTTAAGAAGTTTGCCAGGATTCTAACAGTGGTTTTGGTGAGGTAGAGAAAAGAAAAAGGGCGAAAGCTGCAGTGAGGGGCTGCTGGGTGAACTTCTGCTAGTTTTTGGTGGTTTTCTGGCAAGTTGCAGAGGGAAGTTGCAGAGGGAAAGGATTTTCGGTAGTGGGAAGAATTTCTGGCAGGAACCCAAAGGGTTTGCAGAGAAGTGAATCATCACGGGGAAGGTGGACGATTGCGGGAAGACGAACGGTCCCATTGGGAATCGTGAAATAATAGGGGAGACGAAACGTCTTAGGCAAAAAATGAGGAATCACAGGAATCTAGGGGACGTGGAAAACAAAAGTCACTGAGAGGTGAACAGCCGCGGTGGCAAACACGACAGGTGCTGCCCTTGGTTATGCAGCCGGCGTTGGATTCTTAAAAGCACAGCTGACACAACCGGCGCAGGGAGTTAGAAGCACAACCGGCGCTAGCCTTCGATATCCACAGCCGGCACTGGCCTCAAATAGCGCTCATAAGTGCATGACCAGCATCATGGTGCGCATAGTGTTGCTTGCACATGGCAGTGAGTCGCATGTGGGAATCGTTACGCACGACGATAGGTTATATGCAGGGATGTTCATACATTGCAGTGACTTGGGCAGGTAAGGGTAGTGACCAATGGTAAGGTTTGGCTCATGATACCCGTTGGAAGCCAAGTCCTTTAGCACAACAGTAAAATCCATGTTGTTCCATGGAAGGGCATCCACTGTGAATAGGGTATGCTCTCCATCATAGGCCAATTCCTTGCCAGAGAAGTCTGCTTTGTATGTCTGATATACTCGTCAGATGAATTGAAGTTGACTTGGAGACCCTCGACAGATGAAGTTGACTCGAAAATGGTTAACATCTCCAAGTGGTTTGGCTTCTTTTTCATGAGGAAGGTGTTTCTTTAGTGGGTTTGCTTCTTCGTCATTAGAAGAGCACTTCTTTGGTGGGTTTTCTTCTTCTTCATGAGAAGAGCGTTTCTTTGGGCCTGTAACCGTCCTCTTATCCTCAGATGCAAGAGACTTGTAACTTCCCTAACAATGGGCTTTGATTGTAACTTGTAACTCCTTTTAATGCAATAAAAATATTTATATTTTGTTTTGAATTTCTTGTTTGCATCATCCTTCTGAGCTTTTTTACTTTTGCACCTTGAGTCTCTCTTTCTTGAGTTTGCATCACGGATAGTACTTCTTTAGGTATCGCCTATTGATAGGGGGACATCGTCTCTTCCCCATCAGGATGTGTCAGTATGTAGGCTCCATTTGGTGAGGCCTTTTTTACTATAAAGGGACCCTCCCACTTGGGCTCAAACTTCCCTTTACGCGTTCCATGTATGACAATCGGCCTCTTGACGACCAGAACTAGATCCCCACAAGCGAATGAACGAACCTTGACATACTTGTTAAAGGCTCTCTTCATTCTCCCTTTGTCGAGTTCGAGACTCTGCTATGCTTCTAACCTCTTTTCATCGAGTGCATCCAATTATTGATACCGAAGTTTGACCCTTTCATCTTCAGTTAGTCCTTGATGTATAGCGACTCGCAGTGAAGGGATTTGAATTTCGAGAGGTAAAACCGTTTGACTTCCTTAAACCAAAGAATAAGGAGTGGAATCAGTAGCATCGTGTGTAGTAGTACGATAGACCCATAGCGCTTCAGGCAGCTTCTCATGCCAATTCTTCCTTGTTTTTGATACTGACTTCCTTAAAAAATTGCATAGAGTCTTATTGAAAGCCTCAGCTAAGCCATTCGCCTGAGGGTGGTACATAGTTGAGTACTTCCACTTGAAACCAAACTGGTTAACAAGAAATTGAGGGCCATTATCAGAGATAATCCGGTCAGGCACCCCAAACCAGTATATAATGTGATGCCTCATGAAGTTGGCCACTGTAGCGCCCAAAGCTTTCTTTAGTTGGACAACTTCAGCCCATTTAGAGAAATAATCTGTTGCTGTTAGAATGAAGGCATGACCCATTGCAGAAGGAGGGTCAATAGGTCCTACAATGTCCATACCCCATTGGGAAAAGGGCCATGATGCCATTGTAGGGTGCAAAGGCTCTAGAGGCTGATGGACGAGACTCGAATGTATTTGGCATACCTGACATCTCTGGGCTTAGTTTAATGAGTCGGCTGTCATTGAAGGCCAATAATATCCCAATCTACGTATCCGGTCATAGAGCTTAGGGCCCGACTGATGCAACCCACATGTTCCTGGGTGAACTTCTTCCAAGACTTTATTTGCCTCTTGCATGTCTACACATCTGAGAAGAATGCCATCGAAAGAGTGTCTGAAGAGAACATCACCTGCAAGGATAGTGTACTTGGTGGACATACGTTGCATATTATTGCATTCAACACGATCTTCAGGAAGCCTCCCGTACTTTATGAAGTTAATAAGGGGCTCTCTCCAATCCTCGACCTGCTCAACCTTGGCACACATTGGGTCGAAGAACTATGGGTCTTGTTTTCGTACAATCGCTCCTTGGCTTTGTGTCATTTCTTGTTCCGCTTTGATAACCTCTTTGGCAGATAAGAGCGCTCCGAATGGATAAGGAGGGCACTCGGGGAAGAGATTTCTCTTATCATCTGCATCAACTTCAATTCTCAACTCGATGTGTCTCCATTCTGCAACCCAGACAGGTGTAGGTCCTGGAGAGGACAATTGAATTGTAGCTACCAGCTTCGTGAGTGCATCAGTCTGCAAGTTTAAGCTACTGAGGATGTGACTCAAGGATACTTCATCGAACTGAGCCATGTATGATTTTTGCCGTATCATGGTAGGGCTTGAGAGTGTCTTTTCTCACATCATAAATCTCTTTGAGCTGTCGAATGACTAACTCAGAGTCGCCATAGATTTTGAGTTGCATTAAGTCCAGGTCGAAAGCAATCTCCAACGCAATTATCAAGGCCTAATATTCTGCCTCATTATGGGAACTAACTTCGGTGAGGGAGAAGGATAGGGGAAGTATCCCGCCTTTCGGTGTCATGAAAACCACTCCAACACCGTCTCGATCAGATTGGAAGGCTCCATCAAAGTACATTTCCCATACGTCAACAAGTTCTGTACATAATACTTCTTCATCGAGAAAGTCACTAGATAAAGGATATTCTACCGGCACAGTATGTGCTACGAGAAAATCAGCCAAAGCTTGGCCTTTGACAGCCTTTTGTAGCATGTATGTGATGTCGAATTCCATCAGCATTAAGACCCACTTGGCCAGGCGTCCTGACAAGCATGGTCGTGTCATGAGAAACTTTTCTGAATCGACCTTTGATATGAGCTTCACTTCATGACCAAGTAAGTAATGACAAAGCTTTTGTGCCGCAAAGATACAGTAAAGCACATCTTCTCGATAAGGGGATAGTTCTTCTCAGCCCCTTGTATCTTGCGGCTGAGATAGTATAGTTCGGTTTCCTTCCCCTCGCCGTTGTTTTGTGCCAATAGTGCTCCAAGTGACTTGTCGAGGGCGGGTTGGAGAGCACTGGGGGATTGAGCAAGTACTATTTGATGTCGTCGAGCGCTGCTTGACATGCTTCATCTCAGATGAATGGAGTATCCTTCTTCAATAGGCACGTGAAAGGCTTGCAGTGGCCTGAGAGTTTTGAAATGAACCGGCCGATGAATACCGGCTGTCCTTGAAGAGACTGCAGTTCTCGCAGTGTAGTGGGCGGCGCCATTTCCTGGATTGCCTTGATCTTGACTAGCTCAACCTCCAATCCTCGGTGTCTGGCAATGAACCCTAAGAACTTGCCTGAGCGCACACCAACAATGCATTTTAGTGGATTCATCTTGAGCTGATGAAGGTGTACTCTTTTGAACACCTTTTCAAGAACTTTCATGTGAGCTTCTTTCTCCTTGGATTCCACTACCAAGTCATCGACATAACATTTGACCTCCTTGTGCATCATGTCGTTAAATATGGTCGTCATTGCTCTCTGATACGTAGCGCTTGCATTCTTCAATCCGAAAGGCATCATTGTATAGCATAAGACTTCTTTTGGGGTTAGAAATGTGGTGGCCTCCTCGTCCTGGGGCCATCTGTATATGACTATGCCCGGAATATCCATCCATGAAGGAGAAGATCTGATAGTGAGCTATGGAATCGATGAGCATTTCCGTAAATGGCAACGAAAAGTCTTCTTTGGACAAGCGGCATTGAGGTCGCAGAAGTCAATGCAGACCATGATTTGACCATTTTTCTTCTTGACTGCTTGCTTAAGTTTGGTTACCTCAGCATCTATCTGCATTTCAAGATCAAGCACGAACCTTCTTGATTTCTGCTTGACAGGCTTGATAGTCGGATCGATGCCGAGGGGGTGGACTACGACTTGTGGATCTAGGCCAGGCATCTCATGATAATGCCATGCAATGACATCTATATTTGCTCGCAAGAAGGCAGCAAAGTTCTCCTTCTCTTCTGGAGACATTTATCGAAATGAAAGTGGACCTAAGGTCAGCTTCATCCCCTAGGTTTATTTCTTCGAGTTCATCGGCCGTGGCTTGGCTGCCTTCTTCTTATTCTTTCGGGGCTTCTTGCAACTCCTTATCATTATCTTCTGAGGACTTCTCATTGACTTCAAGTGCAAAATCCTATGATTCCGCCATCTCTGCTTCCAATAAAGTTCTATTGTAGGTCATAATTTCTGCACCCTCCCTGAATTGAGTAGCAGAAGGGCCGACTTTCAGTATATGAGGCTACAGAAGCCTGGTTTGGAAGTTATGGGAAGGTTGAAAGACACCTTCATAGGGATCCTCTGTTTCTTGACTGAGTGTTAACGGTGTTTGGCTGGGGCTAGTTGATACTTCACAGACCTACATCATATGGCAAGCTTCTTGAGAATAAAGGGTCTGTCGTCTTGATTCAATCAACCATTGCTCAAAGTCTGGCTCTGGGGTTCACTGAGGTTTCTTTGGCTTAGAGTTCCTATGCGTCCCAACAGTGGCAGATGGCTGTGACCGCGCTCGAGCCCCCAAGGCATCAACAACTGTTAGGAGCCCAGCCTTCTGAGCTAGTGTCTTTCTCATTCGTCTCCGCCGTGTCTTAGTTATAATGCTCCCTTCGAGTTCTCTATTGAGAGCGTCTAAGTCTGGACATTGCAAGGCCATACCTGCAGGATACACAGAAGAAGAGGAGGGGGAAGAAGAAGAAGACGCAAGGATAGTAGGTGAGGGGGATTTAAGGTCATTCCCGTCATTGGATCTATTTGGGGAGCTTTTTACGTCATCACCAAGATTGGACGTGTGCAGGGAGTCTTTTAGGTTTTACTTTGCTCAGATTGTTGGGTGGTGCTTTTAACGTCGTCACCCTCATTGGACATGCTTCAAGTCATTGATGACTCAGGGACTTTCTCTTGATTGGACGAAGGACGAAAAATGATTATGTCGGGGATGAAATCTTGCAAGGTCGGCGGAGGAGGAAGACGCCTGAGAAACTCTTACTGGATCGCCGGTTGAGGAGGCCTATTCCTTCTACGAGCTCTTCTTGGGGCCCGTCTCCTCTTGGGTGTGTCTGGAGGAGCTTGATTCATCTCACTAGGTTTGTGAACAGTCCTAGCTTGATGGATGGTCTCTCATTTTAACGACTTAAGTCTGCTTCACCCGCGATAGATTGTTCATGGTTGAGAAGTTAAGGTTTCTGTAGGATCTAAATCATTATTAACTAGGGCTTGTGTTGGCGGTCCTCTTGCACCGGGGGAGCAATGAATTGGGGGTCCCCTTGTGGAAGGTTACAGGACTCATGACATTCCTGTATTTTCTTTGAGATTATGTCATGGAAACTAGAGCACTCGCTCAGGTCATGGGCCCATATCTGATGATATGGGCACCAATGGTTCTCTATTCCTTTAGCCAGGCGCTTGGGTTGCCTCACCGGCTTTGGCGTGATAAGGCCCATTTGAAGCATCATGGCGAACAAGGCTCGAAGGAGATCAGGCGCTTCATCTTCTTCGTGAAGAGTCACTATATGAGAGGCTTCTGTTGCCCCGAATGCCTTTTTGAGTTCCTCAAGCTTAATCTGACCCTTCTGGATCAGAGCCTTGATGATGTCTTTGAGTGTATAACAGTCCTCGGTAGAGTGGTTCATCCTTCGATGATAGGCACAATATTTTGCGTGCGTATCAAGACCAACTTGGTCAAGAAACTTGGCCTCGGGTAGTTCAACCATATTCTGTTCGCGCAGCAATCGGAGCAGTGTAGACACCCATTCCTTTTCAAAGGGATAAGCTTTATTCTGATTGGCAATCCAATACTCATTTCGATTGAGGTTGGCGAGTACGACTGATGTTGCTTGCCTGCTTGAGGCGCTGTCTTGGATGTGCCCTCCCCTTTGGAGAGGTCTAAAGTTTGGGAGGCAGCCTTCTTTGGATCAGCTACTGTGATAGCTGCACTGATCACTCCCTTCTGTTGGTTGCCCCGGGAGTTGATTCGAGAGTTACCGTTGCCTCGGTTGCTTCCCGGGTTTGAAGATTGTTGTTATGACCTATGATGATGGTGTGACAATCTCTCTATGCGAACTGACTTAGAGATTAGGTCTGACATGGAGTTTGGGTTGGAGGCCTCAACGTGTAGAGCGATCTCAGGTTGCATGTTTCGAACACATGTTTGAACTTTCCTTTTCAGGCATAGGATTAGGGTGGTGGGCTGTTAAATCTCTCCACTTTGATATAAATTTGTTGACTGGTTCATCTACCTCCTGGGTCAAGGTAACGTGTTCAATAGTTTGGACCTCCCTCTCGACCTCGTAGAAACGCTGATGAAACAACTTCTCCATCTCCTCCCAGGTACGTACTGAGTTTGGAGGAAACCAAGCATATCACTGGAACGAATGGCCATCAAGGGTTTCAACGAATTGATCAAGAAGGAGTCTACCATCAGCCGCCATCTCTCGGCATGCTGCTTGAAAATGGGCAATGTGTAGATTGGGGGATGTTGTTCCATCGAAGCGAGGAAACTTCCCTTTCTTGTAGTTGAGGAAAATGGGACTTGATCGATATAGGAAGGGACTTGTGATAAAGCGTCGTGCCCCGTATGCCTAGGATTTGCCTGTTCTTCAGACTGTGTGTTACCATAGCATCTATATTTGCCTGAGAATAGGGGTGGGGGACAAAATTGTCTTGTGAGGCAGGAGGAGGGGGCTGTCTGGGAGGCACATTCTCAGAATGGTGGGAATTGACTTCATGGTTAGCCGAATGTCGGGCGATCTCCATACGGTCGATCTTGTCCATCATCGCCTGGACTATCTGCTCAAACCTCTCCATACGGACCTCTTGGGAGTCGACAAGTTCGTTTATGACCATGACGCTGACCGTTTCCTTAGGGAGGTCAGGCTTAACTGCGGTCGAAGGTTTTCATGCTTGACAGTTTGCACGAGGTAGATCGGTCAGTAGGGCTTCGGCATGCCTTGATTGGACTCGAGTCTTGTACGCCAAGTGTGTAAGCACCGGTTCTCGACGGTCTTGGGACCGTGGGTGTTGGGTAGCCGGGCCATCTTCAATGCCATTGACCATGGTGCAGGATTCTTGTTCCTCTTCTTGAAACTTTGTCTATTGAAGAGGGTAGAAGGGATTCTGGCGAAGAAGGTTACTAGAGCAGGGTGCCCTGAATGTCTTGATTGCTTCTCTAGTTAAGATTCGCAGACCCCTGTTGCGCTTTGTTTTGAGGCTTTGATGAACCTCTTGCCAGAACCGCGATTGAGACTGTGGTTGGTCAGCTCTTCTTGCATAAGAGAGGGCTGTCTCCATCAGGTGCAGCAAAGGATTATGTCACGACCCCTCTCCTTGACCCATGCCAGAGGGTGACAGAGTGTGGGATCACGACTGGAGGTCGTGAACGTCACTCAGGTGGGAGTGGCTCAACGCTTAAAAACACGGAATCGAGAGTAAACGACGAAAGAAAACTGGAATAAACCCAATCATCAAACAAATATCAATCTAGAAGGTACAAGTATTTCATTCATTCAATATTAAAAGTCATTACACTTCTTCAAGGAACTACTGGCCCAAAATACACAAAATAAAGTGTACATCATGCTGTTGAAACCCCCAAAACATACTGTGATGGTCTTCGGAAGATGGCTTTCAAACTTCTCAAGTTCAAGCTTCAAACTCCCCAAACTTCTACCCACCTTTAGCACAGATGCCACCACCCTTCACTCTATAAGTATGAGATTAAGATGGAATGAGTTAAAAGCCCAATAAGCAGATCTACACCATTGCATTCCAACTAGCATGACAGTGATAACAATATGCAATGCACATATATTCACAAGGTATCAAGTAAAATCCATCAGTATGCTTCTCATCATTCCAACAGTAATATGATAAAGCAATTTAATATACAATGCATAATTCACAATCACCTTACTTGAAGTAAAACAGTAAGGACAACAGATCATAAGCAAAAAATTAGTAAGGCCCTACTCCCGAAGTAGAGGTCCCATCGCCCAGGCTAAGCCAATCTTGTTGCTTGAAACCTCTATCCTCATTCAAGAGGGAGGACAATGACAAGTGGATGTTCCACTTTGTAATGCCCTCACACATACACACACGCCCATCCCCGACGCGCTTTGGGGTTTTCGATAGGTAAGAGGCTTTGCAAGACATGACTCTCTTCTTGTGCCCTTTTGGCAAGAGAGCGTTACACTACCATTGGGTGACCCAATGCATAGTGCCCATATAAATCTAGGGGGCGCGACCCTTCCAAATATTCACAATCACATCTTGACTCCCGTCCTATCATGGGGAGTTAGGGGAAGATTACGACTGCCGGCACCATCATTCATACAATAGGTACCATTCTCAATAGGAAACCACCACCACCACCATCGTTCACACAGTAGGTGCTCATTCACTTATCACATAAGCATCTTGGTACCATCATTCACATAGTAGGTACCCATTCATAGCATGGTATTTGCATATCACATTAGTAGCATGGTACCATCATTCACATAGTAGGTACCTATTCATAGTATGATATTCACATATGACATAAGCAGCATGGTACCATCATTCACACAGTAGGTACCCAACACACCTATCTCTCAAATGGGAGTGTTTTGAAGACAATTGGATGCTGTTGGACCTCTTAAAGGTTCAAGGAGGTGAGGGTTAACTGGCTGCCCCCTGTTGCGTACAGTGGACAATGACATACCTTGCTTCATATCCTTATAACTTTCAAACCGTGAGGTAACTTGTGATGGTTTCAATACCAAAGTTTAAGCCAAGACACATATCTTTCAAAAAAATCTGATTTGAAAGCATTTCGTTTGGTGGTTCAAAGATTCGTGCCAAATAAGGTGATAGTTCTGAATCTTATCAACACTACCCACAGTGACAAATCTTCATAAAACGAAGTATAACTTTCGATCTAAAAATAATTTCAAAATAGTGTCTTCATGAAAATTTTATCCCATTCAAAGAAATTTCAAATGGCTATAGTTTGGCCAAAAATGAATGTCGTTTGGTTAGTTAAAATCAGTGACCACAGTGGTATTAGTGAAAAATCCAAGAAAACAGTTAACAATGATATATCTTCTCATTTTGAAACATAACTTCATTTTTGTTAAGAATTTCTACAGTGGGCAAAAAATGAACATTTTACTAGACTCGTATACCTTTCCAATGATGGTGATTTAAGTTCAATCGGACCCCATTGCCTATTCAAAAGTACCTTTAAGAACACATATATTACTGGAATTTCATAGTGACATATAACATGTCTCAAGAATACATTCCATGACCTTCATTTCATGATGTAAAACGTGATAACCATTCCCTCATAATGCACACACACCACATGCATTTCTTACATAATCTAAGAATCATACATTCATTCTCAACATCTACCATTATCATAGAACAAAAGCCCCAATTTTCAGTGAATAAGACATAAGGGTTTTCTATATCACATACATTTTCATTGCTTATTTCACATACATAACTTCCCATGCATCCTCATGATTATATTGCATTGGTAATGGATTACATGAATAACAATAGCGCCTTCTCCACTCCTCTTCTCACGGCTCACACCTGGCCAACAATAGCTGGCCACCAACAGTCACTTCTTCCAACCTTGTGTCTTAGAGAAAGAGATGAAGTAAGGATGAGTGGCATGGGTGAGAGATGAGGCTTAAGTACTCTTATGTTTGGGGTGGTGGTCCAAGTGTCATCAAAAGACTTAAAATCTTGACAAGTTGCACTTACATCAGCATGCATCTAACAAGTGACACTCATAATCCATGCATATCAGAAACGCAGCTGGGGCTACTTACTCAACACAGTCGGCTCCACACACAGCACAACCGACACTAATCTCTCTTTCCTACACAGCCGATGCTGGTCTCCTTCTCCTACATAGTCGTCGCTGGTCTCTTCACAATCGGTGCAGCACACATCACAGCCTGCGCTGCACGCAACACAGCCGGTGCTGATCTCTGCACACAACACAGCCGGCGTCGGTCTCCTCCTACACAACCAGCGTGATCTCTGCACACAACACAGCCGGCGTTGGTCTCCTTCTCCTACACAGCCGGCGCTGGTCTCTGCACACAGCACAACCAACGCTAGCTTCTTCACAGCTGGCGATGCACACAACACAGTCGACGCTAGCTTCTTCACAGCCGGCGGTGCACACAGCACAACCGGCACTACACCGAACACAACCGACTCTGATCTTTGCACACAACACAGCCGGCGGTGGTGTCCTTCTCCTACACAGTCGGCGCTTGTCTCTGCACACAACATAGTCGGCGGTACTCTCTACACACCTCACAGCCGACGCTGGTCTCTGCACACAACAAAATCGGCGTTGGCTTCTACACAACCGGTGCGGCTTCCCTCTCCTAACGCCGCGCGCTCTCCCTTCTTCTTCTTTCCTTCCTCCTTATCCCACCATGCTCTCCAGCTGGTCGAGAAAAGTTTGGGTCGTCACATCATCCCCCCTAAAAAAGGATTGTCCTCAAAATCGTTAATCAAATAAATGGGGGTAAAATGCCTGAATTTCATCTTGCTACCACGTTGATTCTTCCCTTGAATGATACTGCCACAAAACCCAGACTAGAGGGATCTCTTTGTGACGTAAAATCTGAATTCTTCGGTTTAGCATTTCAAAAGGTTGTTCAACATAAGTCAAATCTTCCCTAATCGGGATCAGCTCATACTTTAGGACATGGGACAAATCGAGCTGATACTTTCTTAATAACGACACATGAAATACATTGTGGACATTAGCTAACTCGGGCAGTAGGGCCACTCGATATGCCACAACTCCAATTCTTTCTAAAATCTTAAAGGGTCCAATAAACCGGTACAACTTCTCTCATTACTTCTGTCATGGCCCCCAAATCTCTAACAAATTCACAGAAGGCCTCGGGGTTCCCATTGCTTGAACTCGCGTTGTTGGTACGAGTCCTCGGCATCTTCAATCAAAACATAAACACCCAGTTACTAGCTTATCAAAGACTATCCTACAAACACTCTTAAGACTCCTTAGGCCAAGAATCCTAACCTAGCTGTTCTGATACCATAACTGTCACGACCCCACTCCTTGACCCCTGCCAGAGGGTGATAGAGCGCGAGATCGCTACCGGAGGTCGCGAACGTCACTCAGGTGGGATTGGCTCTGTCACGACCCCGCTCCCTGACCTCTGCCTAAGGGTGACAGAGCGCGAGATCGTGACCAGAGGTCGCAAACGTCACTTAGGTGGGAGTGGCTCAATGCATAAAAAAATGGAATCGAGAGCAGACTACGAAAGAAAACTAGAATAAATCCATTCATTAAAAAAATATCAATCCAAAAGGTACAACTATATTATTGAGATATCAAAGGTCTTTACAATTTCTTTAAGGCACTACTGGCCCAAAATACACAAGATGAAGTATACATCATGTTGCTGAAGTCATACTGTGGAAGTCTTCGAAAGGCGGCTTCTCAAACTTCTCTATATGCAGGCTTCATGCCCTCAAACTGCCACCCACCTTGAACACAGCTACGAGCACCCTTCATTCTGCAGTTATGAGATTAAGATGGAATGAGCTAAAAGCCCAGTAAGCAGATCACTACCTTTGCATTCCTGACTATCAGTATATACATGATAACATACTCAGGTTTATCAGAAATCGCATTTGTCTTACAAAGTTTGGTCACATATCAGAGTACCCATGAATGCTATAAAGAGATGGTAAGAATCAGTTAACGGAGCATTACTTATTATCAAGATGACATATACTTTTATGCATATCACAGTTACAGTCATATATTCTTACAGAATACAGAAATTAGATAAGCAGAACAAATTAGTTAACTCTCGAAGTAGAAGCCACAGCGATTAGGCTAAGCCAATATTGTGCTAGGGACTTCTACCCTCATTCAGGAGGGAGGACAATGACAAGTAGGTGCCCTACTTCGTAATATCCTCACTCACGCACACAATCCTCAATGCGCTTTGGGGTTTTCGATAGGATGCGGCCTTGCATGATACAACCCTCCATTTTTCACTCTTACGCAGGTGGGCATTACACTACCATTGGGGGACCCAATGCGTAGTGCCTAAGAAAATTGGTGGGCACGACCCACCCAGTTAATTACAGTTACGTCTCGAGTCCACCCCTATCATGGGAGTCGAGGTACTGTATACCCAACTACCAATGGGAGACCCATTACGTAGTGGTCAGAGAATCACAGTTGTGGTCAGAAATCAGAATATCCACTACTAATGATAGACCCATTGTGTAGTGGCCAGAAATCACAGAATGCATATAACAGAATTCAGAATATCCACTACCAAGGGAGGACCTATTGCGTAGTGGCCAGAAGTCACAAAATAACAGTTTTCATATAACAGAGTTAGAATATTCACTAAAACAATGGAGGACCCATTGTGTAGCGGTCATGACACATATATCAATATTCATATGACATAATCTTAGTGTCATATTCACAGCATCGCAGTACAACGGTATCGGTATCACTGGATGACAATGTCAATATCACTGGATGATAATATCAATATCACTGAATAACAATATCAGTATTACAGAATGACAATGTTAATGTCACAGAATAACAATATCACTATTGCCTTTTAATAGTATCAATGTCACGGAATATCTGTATCAGTATCACAGAGTACCACAGAGGAACAATGCCAGTAGCATACATTATGAGAGCCACATAATCTCAGTATTGATGTCACGCTTTCTGAAATCTCAGACAGTGACATCCAATCAAAACAAAGCTATAGCTTTTATTTCATTTGAAATTTAAAGATAGTTCTAAAATCAATTTTACGTTAGACACAGGTATCTTTCAATTAGGGGTGGTTTGAGCAGTTGGACCTTAATTGACCCCTCAAAAGAGCCAAAGAGCAGAGACACTTCTTCTGAAATCTGTTGTGCAGTGACGACAATGACATGTCTTTGAAATTTTGTCCATATTTCAAAATCAAGAAGGAATTTAAAAAAGTACTCAACATGTGAATTAAAGCTAACTCATAAATAGTTCCAATGGAAGTGGTTTGGACTAAAATGGATACCTTTTGGTTAGTCAAACTTAGTGACATCTGATACATTAAATCTATGCTTTTGCTAAAACTGTCTACAGTGACATACCTTCAACCAAAGTATAACTTTCAATCTAAAACGAATTTCAAAATAATTTCTAAATGCAAGTTTTAGCCTACTCGTATACCTTTCAAATGGCAGTGGTTTGATTGAAAATGGATCTCATTTGGCTAGTTGAAACCAATGACCACATCAATGTCAGTGAAAATTCTAAAAAAACAGTCAATAGTGACCTATTCATACCTTTTGAATCATAACTTCATTTTTATAAAGAATTTAGACATTGAGAAAAAACGAAAATTTTATTAGACTCACATATATATCCAATGGTGGTGATTTGAGGTAAATCGGATCTCATTTGTCTGTTCAAAAATCTTTTTCGAGAACACACATGTTTCTGGAATTTCACAGTTTCATATGGCATATCCCAAGAACACATTTCATAACCTTCATTCCATGATAAAGTATATGAAAATAACTATTCTCTCACCATGTACACACAAATATGCATTACTTACATAAACTAAGAATCATATATTCATTCTCAATATCCATCATTGTCATAGAACAAAACCCCAAATTCTAGTGAAAATGGCGCAAGGATTTTTCTACATCACATACACTTTTATTGTGAGGGAAGAGTGAGTGGTGTGGGTGAGAGGAGAGGCTTAGGTACTCTTATGTTTGGTGTCGTGGTGCACGTGTCATCAAAAGGTATAAAATCTGGACAAGTGGTACTCACCTCAGCTTGCACCTAATAAGTGGCATTATCAAAACATGCATGTCAAAAACTCAACCGGCGTTGGTACTTCGTCCTCTTCACAACTGGCGCTGCACATGACTCTGTCAGCACTGGGATTGTTCATAACTCAGCCGGCGATGGCACTATTCATAACTTAGCCGGCGGTGGCACTGTTCATAACTTAGCCGGTGCTGGCATTATTCATAACTCAGCAGACGCTGGCAACGTTCATAACTTAGTCGACGTTGGCACTGTTCATAACTCAATCGGCGTTGGCACTTCGTTCTCTTCACAGTCGGCACTGCTCACAACTTCAGCCGGCGCTGCCTACAACTTCAGTTGGCGCTGGCCACAACTTCAACTAGCGTTGCCTTACAACTTCCTTCCTCCCTGTCGTGCCATGCATTCTAATTGGACGAGAAAAGTTTTGGTTGTCACAGGCTCAACATATAAATACACGGAATCGAGAGCAAACCACGGAAGAAAACTAGAATAAACCCAATCATCCAACAAATATCAATACAAATATCAAACAAACATTAATTCAGATTGTTCAGCAAGTAATGTTATATTGAGGAATTCATTGCTCACAATGACAAAGGGCCACCCTGCGACCAAAAGATATAAAGCACCGTCAAAGAAACCGCCACAGAAGCTTGTTACATGTCATATGTGCAACCAAATGGGACATAATTAGCGTACTTGCTTATTGTCAACCTAGTATCAAGCACTTCACAAAACCATTGGGCCCAATTGAGTAGCTTGACTGCCTCACTCCCAAGAATAGGAGCCCAGTCCTTAGTGCCCAACTGCATTGACATGTCCATGGGTAGCTTGATTGCCTCGATCCCAAGAATAGGAGCCCGGCCCTTTGTCCCCAATTGCATTGACATGTCCAAAATGAATGGAACATATGAAGTAATAAGAAATAACAAATGATAGGTAAGAGCTAACATAATGAATCCAAAAGATACTGCATTTTAAAAAAGCTAATAAGAAGATTCTAAGCTCCAAAACAAATGTTTTAACCATGACAAGGTTGAGAGTAATGCATACTTAGATTAGAGTGAACACAATAATCTAGCCCAAGAACTTGTAAATTCTATATGGTCACCAAAATTTGATGCATCCAAATAGGTGCCAAGCTTCTTGACAACTATAACTCATAGTGATCAGATTTCAATGCATAACCACAAGGAATAACTCATAAGTTTCACTTAAGCAGATGACCTTTGAGTAGTCCCTACAAATATATTGGGTCTAGGAATCTGCATTATCTCAACCGCAAGCAAATTTAAATTATGAGAAAAGAAAAATAACGCAACGAGACATGGAAGCCTGCAAAATAGATGTTATTTATCCAAAAGGAAATCTAGTATGAATATAATATTAAATTAGGAGAAAATACCATTCAAACGGAAAATACCATTCAAAGAGAATATGAATATGCCGTTGTGTAGCATCTTTATCATATAATACATAATTAAAAGAACCTAAACCAATAAATCCCATTTAAATTGTCAAAAAGATCAGAGGATGCTAATAGTATCATGAATCAAAAGATAAAGACCAAACCCATTAGTCAATGACATAGATAAAAGGATCATTAGAATGACATAGATAGAAGGATCATTAGGTCCATCAATAAAACAACAGAGTCCAAGCTCAATTCCAGTCAATAAAACCATAAAAATGAACAATAGGTCAAACATGTTTAGTTAGATGCCTCGATCTCGCCCTCTAGGTCGGAATGACCTGGTGACACGTGTCTCGGGTTTCAAGGAGAACCTAAGACTTGAGATCGCTCTCTCGAGAACCTTGTTAAAAAACAAGGGCAGGTATACTAATCGGTGAGAGAGGAATTTAATGTGAGGCGGGACACACCTTATTTGCGCTCGTGACTCACTCGGGTTGACTTGTGTGGGTGCCCTCTTGGATCAAGACGGAAAGCCCCCCAGTCCTATGACTGGTTCAAAATCTTGGACAAATGCACACAGATGCGCACCTTAAAAAGAGAAAGGGAAGAAATGATGAGAAGGAAGAAATAGAATAGAGAAAAGAGAAGAGAAGAAAGAAATATTTGATTGGGTGACTAGCTTAACATAGTGGCTAGACTAGTATGGTGATTGACTCGGTGTGGTAGCAAGACGGACACGATAACTTAGACCGACATGGCGACAATACTATTCGACGACAGAACCAATACCAACCAGCCTGACATAATGGCAAGCCTGACGTGGCAGCAAGAAGAGGAGAAAAGAAGAAGAGAAGAGAAGGGAATAGACGATAAAGAAGAGAAGAAAAAAGAAGGGAGGAGAAGAAGTGAGAAAGGAAGAGAAGAGAGGCAGAAAGGAAGTGAAGAGAAGAGAAAAGAAAAGGAAGAAGAGAAGAAAAGAAGAAGAGAGGATAAGGGAAGAGAGGAAGAGAAGAAGTGAAGAGAAGAAAAGAGAGGAAGAGAAAAGAAGAGAGAGGAGAAGAGAGGGAAAGAAAAGAGGAAGAAGAGAAGAAAAAAGGAAGAGTGGAGAAGAGAAGAAAAGAGGAAGACTGGAGAAGGGAAGAGGGGAAGAGAAGAAGTCAAGAGGAAAAAGAGGAGAAGAGAAGAGAAGAGGAAGAAGAAGAAGAAAAGAAAAGAGAAGAGGAAGAAGAGAAGAAAAGAGGAAGTGTGGAGAAGGGAAGAAAAGAAGAGAGAGAAGATAATAGAAGGAAGAGAGAGAAGAGAAGAGAAAAGGGAAGAGAGAGAAAAGAAGAGAGAAGAGAAGGAAGAAGAAAGAGAAAGGAAAAGAGAAGAGAAGGAGGAAGAGAGAAGAGAAGAAAGAGAAAGAAGAGAGAGAAGAGAGAAGAGAAGAGAGAGAAAAAAGAAGAAAGAAGAGAGAAGAGAAGAGAAGAGAGAGAAAATAGAGAAGAAAGAAGAGAGAGAGCAAAGAGTGAGAAAAGAGGAGAAAGGAGAGAGGGAAGATAGAAGAAAGAAAGGAGAGAGAAATAAGCATGGACGGTTATGGGGTTCCACCGTCCATGACAGAAGAGAGAGAAAGGCGAAAGAAGAATGGACAACGATGGGGTTCCACCATCCATGATACATGAGAGAGAGTAAGAAAGAACATGGATGGTGATAGGTTCTACCGTCCATGACAGAAGAGAAAAAGTAAGAAAGAACATGGACAACGATAGGCTCCGTTGTCCATGACAGGAGAGAGAGAGAGTAAGAAAGAATATGGATGGTGATATGCTCCATCGTCCATGATAGGAGAGAGAGTAAAAAAGAACATGGGGTGATAGGTTCCTTTGTCCATGACTGAAGAGAGAATAAGAACGAACATGGACGGCGAGAGGTCCTGTCGTCCATGACAAGAGAGAGAGAGAAAGAGAAAACATGGACGAGGATGGGTTCTACCGTCCATGACAAGAGAGAGAGAGACAAGAGAGAGAAAAGAAAAGACATGTGTAGCGATAAGCATCACTATGCGTGTTAAAAGGAACTCTGACACGACCTGGCCCGCCACTTGGGAAAGGGCCCAGTTCAATGTCCGGCCCGCCACTCTGGTTAAAGCATGGCTCACTGTGCATATCCCAAGAGAGAGAGAACGTCATGCTCAGTGATGGGCACCACCATGTATGATTGAGAAGGAGAGAGAAAGAAAGAAGAGGAGAGAGAGGAGGGGAGGAGAGAGGAAAAAAGGAGACATAAGAGGGGAGGAGAGAGAAAGAAAGAAGAGGAGAGAGAAGAGGGGAAGAGAGAAGAGAGGAGAGAGAAAGAAAAAATTGGGGATAGAAGAGGGGAGGAGAGAGAAGAGAGGAGAAAAAATTACCTTCATTAAGAGGTACTGAACTTTTCTTCTCTCTCCTCTCTCTCTCTTTAAGACGTGCTCACAATCTCAATGCAAAACTGTCAAATTTTATTCATCAAAATTGAAGCCCTTAACAATTAGGTTTAGCGTGTATTTATAGAATTGGGCTCAACACATAGGTCGATGCCCAAATTCTGACTTAATAGATGATAATTACAATTTATTTGAACTAAAAAAAAATTAAAAATTGGGGAAAAATGATGATTTTGCCCCTTCCCATCAATACACGAAATTCCAAAACAGTTTTTGCTGCTGTCCTAGAACGTGCGTGATCTTCCATGGATGATTTGAAGTTGCTCCAGCGCCCGTTTGGTAAAAAGATGATTGCTTTCTCGTTGAACTCGGCATGACGATCGATTTGATACCAATTTTGAACCACGGATCACGTTTCTAAGCCACGATCATGCTTGTTTCTTGATGTATTTTTGTGATTTCTTCACCGAATTGCATTGAGCATGCCATCATGATCGCGTTGCAACAAACACAGCTCAATTTCATGTCCGGACGAAGATTTTACCATATCGGGTTTTTGCCCGAAATTTGGATTCCGACGGTCGAAATTTTGTAGCAACTTTAACACCTTCGTACCCTAAATCCAACCGTTCATTAGGCACATGGTTTGGATCAGACATATCTCTGGACCTTACGCACGTAATGCAACTAATTTCGGGTCGATCGGGTATGCAAGCACCGTGATATGGCCGCTTGAGTGGGTTGTGCTATTGTTGATTTTTTTACAACCTTGATCATGAATCACAAACTTCTCTCTAGCTTTTGTCCATGTTCGGGTGTCGTCACGGGACGTGCCATATATCAAATCGCTTGTCTTGATGAGATCAACACGCTCGCAAAATTTGAGCACGATCCGACTCGGGGCGAGAGAGATATGGCTCTTGAAAGTTACTGCCCAAAACTGTGAAAAGCAATCTCTATTAATGGAGATTGGTGCAGGGAGGGCGCACGGGAATAGCGAGCAGCCTACCCTTTTTTAGTTTTTTGCCTATAACTTCATCCTAGAGTGTCTGTTTAAGCAGAAACTAGATCCTTGAGGGTTTTCAATAGTACAGGATCCAATGACGATGGTCCCATGGCCATTTGATGCTCCAGTAATATGGTTTCAGTTATAAGGTCCGTTTTAGGATGCTAGAGGCTGATTTTTTCAAAATTGTTTCTTTGTTTGCAATGCCTTAGATATTTCGGATTGCGACGAAACTTGGCATGTGACCTTTTGAGGTTCTTAAGAAGATCCTCACCCATGCTGGGACAATTATGAGACTATCGAAAATTTTCACTGTAAATCAGGGCTTTATTGACCGACTTCTCCTTTATTTCACATCGAGGACCCAAGGTGCTGAAAAATGTTTTCAAATAGCTTGCCCTACCAAATGTTGTGCTTTGAGAGAAGCGATAAGAACAATATTAAGAAAATTTCCTTCGGCTTTATTACTTTTTTCTTCCTAGTCACTAGACCACGTGAACGTCGAGGAGATATCCACGCAATGCTGTAACTAGGATGCTCAGACGTTTGGACATATTTGTCGCAGGTCCATCTGTGGAGACTTTGGGGGAGAAGAGACTTTTGAGGGATCCTGTCGAAGTCGTCACCCTCAAGGGGTTGTTTGTGATTCCGACAGCTGACGGTTTTGTACGGCCTCGTTGGTCAGAATTAAGCCTGTTTGGCAATCGGGTGCCTTGCTTAAGGGATTTCTTCCCAATCAATCAAGGTTTTTGTGTCCTCTAGTGGCTATGTTTTGGATAGACAGCCAAGGAGCCCTTGGTGGGCGTTGTTCGCTGCAAGCAGGGTACCTCTATGAGCCCCATCCTACCGGGTCCAGTCGGGAGCTTTTTTTTGACCTGTCTCGAAAGTCTGAGCCTATCAGCTGGGGGGATTTGGTGAGGCGGCCTCTTGATGAGGGGTCACCTTGAAGTCGTTGGCAAGTTTCGATCTGACTTGACAGTTATGAGCCTTTGAGGGCATCTTTTATTTGTCGAAATGACTTTCTTATTTTTGTTTGACTTCTTGGGAATGCGGTCCTTTAGCATGGGACCTTGACCTGCCATCTTGGTGATTCTTCCAGCTCCTGAGTCCTTTCGTGAACGGACTCAGACTGTCGGATTCTTCTTGAAGCTTGTATTTTTGGGTCCGATATCAAGGCATTCTGACATCAGGGATTTTTCTTTTGAATGCGGGCTAAAGCCACCCATGAGGCGTGTGCTGCATCGACCTGTTTATTGGTCCAAGTTCCCTTTGCGATTTTCACTTGGACTTGGGAAGTGGCGAAGAAATGGTTTTCACCAACCTCCTTTTATTTGGGGCTCTTTTACCCATGACCTTGCGATCACGTCGACCCTTATTCTTTCATTTTAACTCACGGTGCCCTTTCGAGTTTTCACCTTGCTCGGGTTTTTATTTTATGGAACTCTTTTACTCATGGCTTCATGATCATGCCCGTCTGTCATTTTTACTAATGACATTCCCATATCCAAGTATAAACCATGCCTGTTATTATTATCTTTTTTTTTTTTTGTGAAGGCGTGTTTAGGGTCATGCTTCGGGACCTGTGCGAAGTTTTTTATCGTCATGCGACCAGGAGGTGCTGTTGGAAGATATTTTTCATCAACATGGGGCTCCCGTTAAATAAAGGCCTAGCAAATAGTAGAAATTCCAACAATCTCAGAACAACCCTAGAACTTATCAAGATCTTCATGAGGTCTCTCAAAAGTCTCTTGTCATGTTTCGTCGCATTTCGACATGTCTAAGGCAGTACAGACTGAGAAACAGTTTCGGCAAAATCAACCTCTAGCACCCTGAAACGGACCTCTATAATTAGAGTTATATTCTCGGTGTCTCAATTTGCTATGGGCCTACTACCATTGGATCGGACACGGTTGAACACCCCCAGGGGTCACGTTTCAGCTTGAACGAAAACTTCAGGAAGAAGTTATAGGTAAAAGAGTGAAACAAGAGGAGCCACACACTATTCTCGTGCGGCCACCTCGCAACACTACACCATTAAAGGGACAGTCACGAATAATAACTTTCGACCCTCATATCTCCCGTTCTTGTGTGCTTTCTTTTAGCCTTTTCTTCCATGTTTGTTGCTTTCAGAGTGTTTTCAATTTAATGTTCATATCTGTTTCTATTCTGTAGGACTGTCTTATAATTGGTATCAGAGCCAAGTTGTGATAAACTCTTCTATCTCTCTTAGTTGACTGGTAATCTGTAAGAAATATTCAGATTAGTACGCTCTACGTCTGCGTAGCTGGTCTACGATCTCTCGTATCAGAACACAGAATATAACTTAAAGGTTATTTTCAGTGATTTAAATCCACTGCTAAAAACTTTCTTGAGTTACATGTTAATAACAGGAACTCTAAGAGGCTGAGGAATGGCCTAAAAGGAGATCATACTTTTAACATGGGGTAAAAGAAAGTTGGCCTTTCAAACCAAAATACAGTCAACAAGTAGAGATATTTTCGAACTCATGGCAGGAGATATTCCTTGAGAAGTAAGTTTAGATACTCCTCGTTCATCCACCTCTGAACCTATGTTTTCAAAACAAGAACATCTTTTTGAAATTACCTATACTCTTGAGAAATTTTCTGAAACTCAATCTCAGTTGATCAATCCTTATCATGTTTATGATAAATCAAGCTTAAACTGGACTAAAAGGATTAAGAAACTTTGTGGAAAGAAAAACCCTGAGTCCATAAAAGAATATGTCCAAGCCTCTTCCTTTGATCAACATCATATCGCAGCCACCCAGTCCGAACAATATGTTACAATAAACCTACCAAAACATCTTTTTCCTTTATGGTTAAAAGAAGGATATACCCATATCCATTTTGGAGCCATAAAATTAGCCCTAACCTTTCACGGCAGAAAAGGGATGGAAGCAGTAACCAGAATTGCTTTGTTAGATACAAGATTTCTTGAATACCAACATGCTTGTATAAGCACCATTCAAACAACCTTAAATGCATGCACCATCTTTGTTACCTTCTTCCCAAATTTCAATATCCCTATAAAAGACCCCAATCTGAGTTCAGCGTTCAAAGTCCAGTTACAAATAATTGGAACTAAACAAATTGAAACTTCTTCAGTAGCCACTCTTCATTACCAAATGGTCCATCGTTTGCAAAACCATGCATTCGACATTGTTACACCTTTAACCCCTGAAACAGAAAACACTGCTTTGTTCATCAAAGTTGATAACAATTCTTAGCCAGTTTGTCATTATCTCCCCAGACAAATATCTAGGGAAAGACTGATTGAATTAATACTTTCCAGTTGGGTTACAAATTATGAGAATTTACAAGCTCAAAGCCAACCAGTGTTACAAACTGAGTCCATAATGACTAGACTGACAGATGGCCAAGTCCAAGTTGAATTCATACCCTCAAGTATGGAAAATCAAACCAGAGATATTTTTCCAACTCATTTCCAAGGAATGCTCAAAAAGGTTCCAATTCTTACATTTAACAAACTTGGCCAACCTATTTATGAATAGAAAACCATAGATGGGCATAACTGGTTTGACTGTTGCAAATGTGATTCTTGTCTTCAAACTGATGATGAAATTGAGATAAAGAAGACAAACAGAGCAGCAAAGAAAAAATCTTCTTCACAACGGTTGCACCAGAGATATTAGGATGGAGATCCTATAGTGGATCTCTTAGGAGAAAGTTCAGGTAAGTGGGATTATTATGTGACTTATGGTACTCCTCAACTTTCAGTCCCACAATCTGGACCTATCATTCCCACTGGGTGGGATGATAAAGATGATGATTCCAAAGTACAAAACAGCTGTTTAATGTTTGACCCTTCCAGTTCAAATTATGCAGATAGTTTTCCTCCTCTTCGAGATTTTGAAAAAATACAAGAGAATGAAAAGCATGTTTGGAAACTAAAACCCCTATGGCAAGAGACTCCTCTGGAACTTCTAAGCAGATTTCATCTGCTGAAGCAAGCCTAAACTGGCAAGCTGAGAATGCTAAGTTTCAAAATTTAGCATTACTACGGCTAGAAACTACCCAAAATTCTATGAAAGCCCAGTTGGAAAATACCCAGAACACCTTTACGTCTCAAACCCAAGGGTTGACACGTATCATTATGGACCTGAAAGAAAAAATTCAGCTGTTACATGAAGAACTTTTGCAAATATTGTATTGTGTAAAGGACATGCATGAACAATCTTATTTGTTGTCCGTCAAAGGGAAAGAAAAAGCATTTTTGGAGAAACAATTGCAAAGCCTTGAAGAAGACTATTGGATGAAATCCCAATACCATTCTCCTTACCAAACCCAATATCAACCTTTGCCAACCTTTTCTCCTCAACCAAGTTATCCTACCTTGAGAAACCCAGACCCTTTTCCACCAACAAGAACTTTGTATCTCCTTATTAGACCTATTCACCCTAAACCTTTTAGCCTGAGATCCTATAATCCTTATGAAGATGAAAGAAGATTTCCAGAAGAAACGTTTTTTCCCCAATTACGGAAACCACAACCTCGACCAGAACCACAACCTCGCCCAGAACCTAGTCCTTCCCAAACCAAAAAAGCAAATCAGACATCTCCTACAGATAAGCCTCCCAAACAAGAAACCCAGATGTTCCAACCCTCAGAAATTGATTCTGATATAGTTGCTTCATTCACTTCTCGTTCCATACAGCTACCGGAACCCGAACCTCTTGGTAATATGAGCACCTTCTTAAAGAATCTTACCAAACCCTCTGAGATAAACCTTCATTTTGAAAGCCAGTCTTCCTCTGACTCATTATCAGAAACTTCTACACCTTCCACATTGTCTGAAACTTCTGATACTTCTGATCCTCTGTACATGATGAACCAACCAGAAGTTGACCCTCCAGAAGAACCTATGGAACCAGACTCAGATCCCATACCTACAGAAGAATTTAGACTTCTCAATCTTCCAGTACCAACCTATGGAGATTCCTCAAAAGGCTTTACTATAGATGACATCCCTCCTTCGAAATGGATAGACAGGTTCAAAGAGATCTAAGGATGGATGCATGCTGAAATGTTAAATCCAGCAAATACTTTGACCAACACAATTGCGAAAGTCATTGTTCGGTTTCGTGGAAGACTATTTGACTGGTATGTCAGCCTTGGAGAATACAGGCAAACTCAATTGAGAAACAGTCAATCCATTATCGAATTTTTCAGCTATCTCATTGCTGAATTCACAGGACCAGTCAGACATGAACAGATTAATGCAAGAGAAGAATATTTCCAACTTAAATGCTGTTCTTTTAAACAGCATGATTTGGAAAAACATTTTATGGAAATGAATAAAAGATACCATAAAATTGGTGGAATCGATGATGTCAATCTTAAGCAATATTATTTAGAATCTATTCCTCCCACTTTGGGCAAAGAAGCCACCAAGACGATGGAAAACCAAGGACTCACAATTCAAACTGTTAGTTTTGGAGAAATTTACCAGTTTGTTTTTCATGCTTTAGAACGGTTATGTAACCAAGTAGATTTTGTCAAGCAAATGGAAAAAAACAAATATCTTCTTGACAAATCCTGTGACAAGCCGTATTTAAAGATTAAGTGTGACACTGAGAAACATTGTACATGTCCTTCTTTTGGAAGAAAAACAAAACAAAAATATGGCAATACTATGGACCACAAGAAGAAGAAAAAGAAGTTCAAAACTTATAAATTTCTGCGACGGTCCAAGTTTCGAAAGCATCGAACCAAAGGAGACCGATGTTATGTTTGTGGTCAACCAGGACATTTTGCAAAGAATTGTCCCAATCAACAGAAAAAGAAGAAGCTCATCCATCTTCTTTCACAGGTACTAGACGAACCAATTGATGATGATTTGGAATCAGTATTTTCGCTGGATGATGAACACAATGATGAGACTTTGATCTCAATTTCCTACACAGTGGATTCTGAGCTTAATGAAATCTCCAATTCAGTCATACCTGAGGTATTTTGTCCTCCTGAATATTCTCCTGAACCTCTTCACCAAATACCCGCTGACTCCTATCCACTCTCTCAACCAACCCCAATAGCCATGGTTCAACTCCTGCATGAACACTATTCCAGACCACTTACCCTACCTGCCTTTTTTGACACTGGCGCATCTGCAAGCATATTAAAACCGGATCTCTTACCTAAGAAATTTTGGGAAAACTGCACCCAGTCCTTCAGAGCTGCCAATGGAGAAAAGTTTACCATTACCCAGATCAGCATACCTATTCTCATAAAACTTTTCCCAAAAGTTGTCATCCAACATAGACTCCTAGGATCATTTTTACCCAACAAAGACCTCCTGATAGGATTTGATGTACTACACCAGGTGAAACTGCACTGGACTTCAAAAGGACTGCACTATAGAAACCTCACACTCCCATGGATAGCCAGTCTAGATCAACCTTTGACCTTAGAACAAGCCAAAGACAAAATTGTTTCTGACTGTTGTGCTACCTCCCATTCAGAATTCTTGAAAAAATGCACAAATCCTTTATGGAGAAACCAAAACTTCTATGTCAAACTTCCCTTCAAAAATAATGAAGACATAAACCCCACAAAAGCCTCTCATAGAGGACTTAATCCTGCAATATTAGAACAGGCAAAGCAAGAAATACATGACTTGATAAAGGAAGGATTAATTGAACCAACTAGCTCCCCTTGGGCTTGTGAAGCTTTTTATGTCAATAAAAGAGCAGAACAAGTTAGAGGGAAACTTAGATTGGTAATCAACTACCAACCCTTAAACTCTTTTCTTACTGATGATAAATTCCCTTTGCTCAACCAAACTGCATTATTTCTCAAATTTCTCATGCACATATATTTTCAAAGTTTGATTTAAAATCTGGTTTTTGGCAAATAGGAATACATCCAGATGACAGACACAAAACAACTTTTTGTTTACCAAATTACCATTTTCAGTGGACTGTCATGCCTTTTGGTTTGAAAAATGCACCAACATATTTTCAAAAGGTTTTAACTACCACTTTCGAACCTATCTCAACACAAACTTTGATATATGTTGATGACATTCTCTTATTCTCTCCAAACTTGCAAAGCCATATCAATTTGTTAAACAAATTCCACTCTCTCTGTTGTCAATTTGGTATTATGCTTTCTGAGAAAAAATGTGTCTTTGCCACTATTGAAATTGATTTCCTTGGAATGCATTTTCATAATGGGATGTACAAACTTCAACCTCATGTTGCCAATCACTTGTCAGAATTTCCTGATACCTTATCCTCTGTTAAACAAATACAACAATTTCTTGGTATTGTCAACTATATGTCACCCTTTATCCGAAGATTATCTCTCCATACCAGCCCTCTTTATTTGCTGTTAAAAAAGAAAGCACCACCATGGACTTAGAAGCAAACTGAGAGTGTTCGCGCACTAAATCCCTTTCCAAAAATTTGCCTTCATTAAAAATACCCTCTTCTGGAAAACGGATTTTGCAAACAGACGCCTCGGATGAATTTTGGGCTTGCATTCTTCTTGAAGAAATTGACAAAACTAGGATGATTTGTGGTTATAAAAGTGGAAAATTTAAACAGTCTGAATTACACTACCATTCCACTTTTAAAGAAATTCTTGCTGTAAAACGTGGAATAGAAAAATTCCAATTCCACCTTATTGGTTACAGGTTTCTGGTTGAAGTGGACCTATCTGCTTTCCCACATATGCTGAAGTTTAAAAACAAAATACTACCAAATCCCCAACTTTTACGTTGGTCGAATTGGTTTTCTCAGTGGGATTTCGAATATAAACACATTTCAGGGAAAAACAATGTGTTAGCTGATATGTTTTCTCAGCAGCAATTTTCAGACAAATCAAATTTTTCACTTATCCCTTTCACAGGAGCCATTATCAGAATTGATGACATAGATCATGATCTCCCTGACGAAATATATGAAGTGATTCTGGATAAAACTCTAGCCTCTAGAAGTGACCATATGCAACATAAAATGCATGAGATAGTCTTAAGAAATCATGGAGATTGCATGCATGGAATTCGATGCCATCCATCCTACCCTTAGCCTTTTTGAAACCAGGCATTATTATAACATGCTTAAAGAAGTAATCTGCCTCTTATGGTACTTAACCCAAAACCACCATATTTGTTTTATATTCCATGTAAGAAAGCTCATTTCTTACCTAAGACACTGTTATTTTCTTCAATGGATTAATTATATGCACCATAATCCCAGAGCCCTGAATTTTTATAAATTCCTCCTAAAACATTACCATTACACTCACTGGATGGATTCTTTCAGACCCTTTCTGAAACCATATGTTGTTATTAGTTTCCACCAAACCCTCAAACCGCTTCTTTATCCAGAGTATACATATATCACCCAACATCCCCTTATAGAAACCATTGGATGGTATGATTCTGATCTCCTTAATTTCTGGCCTAATCATGCAGAAATTTGGTCCGAGCTCAAAGCTACAATGTGTTATATTAACAGAGTCTCTCTAGACATTATTCCTCTGAATGTTTATACAGGACAAGAAGTATGGAGTGACACAACCCCTCGAGGAGTAGCTTTACTCCACCAACTTTACCATTGGCTTGCTGACCATCCACCACCAGAAGATGCACCAACTGACAGCTCAAGTGATGACTCATACAGTGGGCCTTCCCATAGCCCATCCGTAGGAAGCTACGACTCAGACGGATATCCATGGGACATGTATCCAGATACAGACTAAGACACTGTGGAGCACTATTTTGTAGGCAGACACTGTGGAGCACTATTTTGTAGGCAGACACTGTGGAGCACTATTTTGTCGGTAGACACTGTGGAGCACTATTTTGTCGGCAAACACTGTGGAGTACTATTCTGTCAGACCCACCTGTCTGTTACTGTAGAAAGACTTTTGCTTTTTACTGTTCACCTTTTACTATTCCAAGATGCCAGCTGTCCTGGCCAAGGGGTTTGCTTTTAATTTTATTTGAAGTCCGGCTTTCACGTCCGGAGTCTATAAATAGCCTCATATGGCCTTGTAAACGGCAGGGTGCTTCTAGAGCATGTTCGTCGTGTGAAGATGAGCTAATCGATATGTGGCACACCTCTTGACGATACCCGAGCACAAAGAAAAGCTAGAGAGAAGTTGCTGATCCGTGAAGAAAGTGCAGAAAATTCAGCAGCATCATGCCTCGCTCGAGAGGTCAAATCACACTGCGCGCGAGCCCTATCGATGCGAGACCAATTCCATCGTGTGTGTAAGGTCTCGGGCCATCTCTGACCTGAACCCCGTACATGATGCATCGTTGGATTCTGCACACGAAGCCGACAAACAAACTGCAAATTCCATCACTGGAATTCCAGATTCTGGCCAAAATTCCAAAGTTGCAAAATCTTCATTCGGTCACATAATCGAGCTGTGTTTGTTGTGTCATGATTGTAACAACATGCTCAGTGTGATTCAACGAAGAAATTACAGAAAAACATCAAGGAACGAGCACACTATCGATTCAAAGTTTTAATATCTACTGAAATTTCAAGTCACATGATCGTGCACTAAAAATACGATCCATAGCTCGAAATTGGTATTAAATCGATCACCATGCTGAGCCCTACAAGCAAACAATTATCTTACGATCAACCAAGCATCAGAAGGACCCCGAATCATTCGTGAAAAATCATGCACATTTCAGGGCAACACAAGGAATGTTCTGGAATTACATGAATTGTTAGGAAGGGGTAAATCTATCATTTTGCACCCTATTTTTTAATTTTTTTATTATTCAATTTAATCTTAATTCCAGCAATTAGGGTTACTTTCGATCATCCACCCATGTTTGGGAAAAATTCTATATATACGTACTATCATTGTACGCACAAAAAAAAAAAGAGAGATATTCAACTCTTTACAAAAGAGAAGGTTTTTACTCAATGCAGTTTCTCTTTCTTACCATTGTTGGGTCACGTTGAGAGAGAGAGAGAGCAAGGTGAGAAGTTTTGATCGGTACCCTAAGGCTTGAGGTAAATTTTCTCTCTTCTTTTTCTCTTCTTCTCTTCTTCTCTCTTTCCTCTCACCCTTCCCCGTTTGAGTTCCTCTTAGAGGACATGCACGGTAGTGGTAGTGCCATGCATGCCTCTCTGACAGTCTCATAGATCGTGCATGGCGATGGCAGCGCCATGCGCAAGCTTCTCTCTTCGTTTGTTCTCTTTCCCAGCGAGGTGTGCAGATAATGCTGCTCATCGTCGTCCGCATGCATACTCTCTGCGTCTCAATGAAGAACACAGATGGCGAAATCCGTTGTTGCCTGCAGGGCATTCCCCTGTTATGTGTCTAGCGCATACGGCGATACCTATCGTCGCCTGCTAGAGGCATCGGCAACACCTATCGCCGCCCATGAGCTTGGTTTCCGTGCTCGGTGCCCCTCGCCGTCTGCTAGCTTCTTTGCGCGTGCGGTGTTCATTGCCATCTTCCCTTCGTCTCTCGCCTATCGCTATGTGCCCCTTAAGAACCATCGTCGAGTACTATGCAAAAGGCTATCGTCGAGTGCTTCGCGAGAGGCTATCGTCGTCCGTGTAAGGGTGTGTTGCCTCCTCATGAGGCCAACGACGATGCCTATTGCCGCCTGGGTTCTTCCCCCCTCTGCCGCCTCATTTTTCTTTCTTTTCGTCCCCTTTTCTTGTCTTCACTCTTTTCATTTCCCACTTGACTGAGGGTATGCTTAGCCTAGCGCCACCACGTCGGTCTCAGTTTTGAGTAGTATTGAAGCCGTGCTGGTTTAGAGAACCATGCTCGTCTTGCTACCACTCCGAGTCAGTAGTTTTCTGGCCGACATGTTAGGATCGCCCCCTCATCAAGTTTTTTTATCTTTTCTCTTTTTATTGGAACTTTCTATTCCATCATTCCCTCACATAAGCGTGCTATTCCCTAAGACAGGTGGGTCTCTTTGACCCACTTGTCTCGTCAATTAACCATAGAAGTATTGTGTAGAAAACGAGAGGATTGCAGGTCAAGGGAGGCAATTCAGATCCAACTCAAGCAGATGGGGGGCTTTCTTCGTGATCTAAGAGGGTGCCCACATGAGCCAGCGCAAGTAAGTCCCGAACCCACTCAAATTCCTCTCTCATCGGTTGGTATACCTGCCCTTGCTCTTGAGCAAGGTTCCAAGAGAGAGATCTCAAATCCTGGGTTCACCAGAAACCCGAGATATGTACGCCATTGGGTCGTCTAGATCTGGAGGGCGAGATTGAGGCACGTAACCAGCTTGGCGACTCTACTAGGGACTTACTGCCCCGTAGTCGGTTCGACCTTGTTTAATCAGTGTCCTCTTTTACTTCCTGCATTATTTTCTATGGCACTTGGGTTGTTCAACCCGTTCATTCGGGTCGGGGATTTCCTTATCCCCGCACTCGTGGCTGTCGCAAGGAAGCGAACTGCTCAAGCTTCCTTCTCTACTCTCCTTCTGAGTTGCGACTCACGGTCTAGCTCCCACGTTCTCACTCGGATCGGTGTGACAGGGGACTTAAAGGACCTTGCCTCTCCGCTTTCTCACCTTGATGGACTCTCCACCAAGGCCCCTTGCATGGGCAGCACATCTGCCACCACACACCCTATCATTGACAAGACTTTGCCTCCCATGCTCCTGCACCACTCTGAACTTCTACTTCTAGAAGCTCGGTACACCGAGGCGGAGACCCTAAGGCCTCCACCTTTCACGCACTTACAAGCTCGTGGTCCAACTACTCGAGCCACACCTTGGGGCAACCCACATGTTGCCTTGAGCTCGCATCCAGGGCGTGGCCTTCTCGGGCCGAACCCTACATGCACCGTGCATTCGCTCGGGGCAGCACTAGCTCTATGCCACCTAGAGCATAGGAGGGTGGACCACTTCGTCCTCCCTCCTGGCACACACAGCATTACCCTGTGAGCGATAATCATTCGCCTCGTCTCTCATAGACACAAGCTTGCAAGTCTCGGCCTCCCAGGTCGAACCCGTTCATTGATCCTGGGCTGACTCCCAAGTCACCCGGACGGCTAATCGTAAAGGTGCACACGCACCGTCTTTAAAGGCACCTCCCTAACCTCAATTCAGACGGAGGCATGAGCCAGAGGAAACGGGTCATTGATCACCATGACACTGTCCGTTTTCCCCAAGAGTACCATCTTAATCCAACTCTGAGTCAGCCATGCACCCGGGCCCCATAAGGGAATTTGAGGCAACGGTCTGACGTCTGATAGAAGCCTGCAGTTCCCGAAGCAAAAATCCAAGTTGTCTTATCTCCTCGAACCCCATTATCTACTCCAGTTGATCAACACGGCTCTCGCCTGCTCAAGAAAGACGGGGTAGTCTAAAGCTCAGGCTCGGTTCTGGAGTCAAGTCCACAGACGTCTCAGGATTAAGCAGAAGAGAGGCCTGTAGATCCTAACTAAGGAAGCCTCCAAGGCAGTCGAGGTCAGCAGCCCTGACGACCTCCTACCCTATAATCCCTTTTTCCCTCTCCAAACTCCTGAACCTGAGCAGGTCCAGGAATATTGCTCAGTGGTTACCATCGAGAAGCCACGGTCCCAAGACCGTCGAGAACCTGTCCTCACAAGATCGACATATAAGGATCAAGACTAGTCAGGGAAAGCTGAGCCCCTCCAGACTGACTTGCCATGCACGACTCGCCAACCTCGGCAGTTCGCTGCGTCACCTGACTTTGACCTCCCAGAGGAAACGGTCAGTGTCATGGTGATCAATGACCCGGACGAAGCCCAGGAAGACTGGATGACCAGGTTCGAGGTAATGATGCAATCTATCGTCGAAAAGATGGTACGCCTAAAGGCCTCCATAGCGTCTATATCAGTTTGGGACACGTTAGCGTTTATGTCAGTTTGGGACACCCCACGAGAAGTAGAGCTGTCTTGGGAAGCTGATGGGGGAATTTTCTTGGGAACTGTGTCCTCATCGGTTGGGGAATCGGTCTCATAGTGAGATGAAGGGGATATGGAGGCCATACCCTTCATACATTGACCAGGTGTCGTTTCCCTTGAACTACCAAAAAGGGAAACTCTCCTTGTCCAACGGCATTATATCCCCTCACCAGTACACTGCTCACTTTCAAGCAGCCTGTCGGGAGATGGCAACTGACGGATGACTCCTATGCCAGTTCGTCGAGACTCTTGAAGGGTCAACCTTCCAGTGGTATGCTCGGTTGCCACCAAACTCGATGCACGCATGACAAGAAATGGAGCAGTTGTTTTATTAATGCTTCTACGAAGTCCAAAGGAATGTAGTAATCATCGAGCTCCTCACCTTGACTTAGGACCATGGCGAGCTAGTGGACAAATTCATCGCCCGTTGGCGAGAGTTGGCAACCTTTCATGCCACTCCCATGATCGAGAAGGAAGCAGTCAAGACCTGCACACAGAACATACTTCCGAGATCGCCCTGCACGTCGAGGCTTCTAATCCACCCTCCATATCAGAGCTCATCTCTAAGGCAGTCTGTATTGAGGAATTGTTCAAGCACCATGGCAGCTCTCGTCAACCCTCTAACTCAAACTTTCGCTCCAATAGTCGGGGCAACCAACAGAAGGTAGTGATCAGTGCGGCCGTCATCGTGACTGACGCCAACACAGCTACCCCTCAAACTCTCGACCTATCCAAGGCATAGACGCCTCAGGCCGGGGGCAAACAGTCGTCCTACAATACAGTCCCACTCCCTAAAAATAGTAAATGAAACGACTTCTGGGCCCAGCACCAGAATAAGGTTTACCCCTTCGACACGGAGTGGACTCCTACACTACTTCGATTGTTGCTAGAACATAACATGATCCAGCTACTGAAAGCCAATACTGAAGAGTCGACTGGGCAGGAGACAAACGCCCATCACAGGAAGGTAGGCCACACCCCACTCACAACTGCTATAAGATCAACGACACTATCGAAGCCCTTATTAACAAGGGCCAGATAAGGCTCAAAGAGTTAAAGAAAGCATTCGGGACGACTGAGGATTCTCACATCATAACGATTGAAGAAGATGACGAGGCACCTGCTATCCTCCACGCGTTTTTCTCCATAATGCTCGAAGAAGGACTTGTCATTCCCAAGCCGACAAGGCAACCTAAGTTCCTCCCTTTAGGGACTGAGAACCGTTGGTGCGTATACCACCAAGTATGAGGCCACGATGTTAGCAAATGCACTAGCTTCCATAAGATCTTGGACAATAAAATGCAGCAATGGCAGGAAGTGCACGGCGACCCGGTGAGACACCCTTAGGTCCTTCTTCCGCCTGTGAAAGAAGACCTCCCGACTCAAGCCCAGGAAAACACTGAGCAGGACCCTCTACAGGCCCTCTTTGATGCAATGCTCCAGCAGGGTCTCGTCACTCCAATGCCTGCCAGACAGCCTAAGCGACTTGCCCGGGGCACAGAAAAACTCTGGTGCCCCTATCACCAAGTGTTGGTTCACGAACTCAAAGAATGCTCCGGGTTCGAGTTTATAGTCGCGGAGAAAATCTAGCAAGGCCACATCGTTTGTGCCACCCTCCCACAACACTTTCAAGCCATTGCTCCCGTTCGAGAGGAAGCCACACTACAAACCCCTCATGAGCATGCACTAGACCCTTCAGAGCCCTTGACCTAAGCCTTGGGAAGTTTACCATGGGCGAACCAGGCTCAGATCCCTAAAGCGTGAGGCAGTCTATCGAGCCAGGGCCACTCACCAGCCCGATAAGGCGGTCCAAACACCCCCTCAACAATCCAGAAGGAGACGGCAAGTGCCCAGGTCAGCCTGTCGAAGGAATCATCTTCCTCAACCACCAGTCGAGGAAGAGTTCCTCAGGCCCCTTCCTCTGCTGCCGACCTTGCAGTACTTCATCCCAGGCGTAGCTCGCCTTATCCTTTCATCCAATCAAGAAGATGTCCCTAAGTCATCAACATTATAAGAGTCAGCCAATATGGGTGACGACGTTAAAAGCATCCCACAACGGTCAAAGTTGGGGCAAGACCTAAAATACCCCCTATACACATCCAATCCCAGCAACAACGTAAAAGGCTGCCTGGAACATTCTAACTCTTCTTCTCCTCCCCTCTCTTTTATTTCTTCTACAGGTGCTGCTCGGCTATGCCCGAACTTTGACTCTCTAAACAGAGAGCTCGGAGCCACAAGCCTCAGTGAATCGTAGCATGAGCGCCTCAGGGAGATGCTGGCCTGGGCAGCTAGATTCTCAACAGCCACTGACGCCTTGGCAGCTCGAGCCAAAACTAAGTCATCTCCAAGCTCCTATGATTCAAGTTCTTGAAACGCCACCCGGCTTGAGGCAAGCATCATGTAATTCTAGTCACGAAGTTATGAACTCCCCATTTGGAGCTAACCCTTCCATTACCTGGAGCAGCCAAAGACCGGGGATCGTTTCCCACACCGGGCCCCTCCTAGAGGCCGAGATGTCAAGGTCATGGGTCTCCATACTCTAGGTCAATGAAAATCCTGGTGAGTCCCTTAATGAGGAACTTCAGGAACCCCCAGAAGAATGGGAAGAAGGTGGTTAGGCACGAGCTTGAAGAGAACTTTGGGGGATGAGGCTGACCTGAGGCCAACTTTCATCTCAGTAAAACTGTCCCCAGAAGAGAAGGAAAGTTATATCTCTCTCCTCCGAGCAAATCGAGACATCTTCGCTTGACATTATCATGAGATGCCCGGTCTAGACCCTCAAATTTCTGTTCATCATCTCGGTATTGATCCTACTATTAAACCCATGAAGCATAAATCAAGAAGGTTTAGACCTGACCTTGAGATGTAGATCGATGTTGAGGTGAACAAGCTCAGGCAAGTTGGATTCATACGCGAAGTCAAATACCCAAAATGGCTGGCAAATGTTGTTTCAGTCAAAAGGAAGAATGACTAAATCAGGGTTTGTATTAATTTCGCGACTTGAACACCGCCCCCCAAGGACGACTTTCCCGTACCATTCACTGAGATGCTCATCGACTCGATGGCTCATTGCTAGATCTTCTCCTTTATGAATTGATACTCCTGTTACAATCAAATCAGGATGGCGCTAGAGGATGAGGAGGCCATTGTGTTCCTGACCCCAAAACATGTCTTCTGCTACACTGTGATGCCTTTCGGGTTAAAGAATGTCGGTGGCACGTATCAGCGAGCCATGAAGACCATCTTCAAGGACATGATGCACGAGTAGGTCGAATGCTATGTGAATGACCTGGTGGTGAAGTCTGAAACGAAAGACGTTCACAAGAAGGACCTTGAAAAGGTATTTGAGCAGCTGCGGCGTCACCAACTCAAGATGAGCCCCTTGAAATGCGCCTTTGGCATTTGCTCAGGAAAGTTCTTAAGGTTCATCGTGAGGTAACCGTAGGTTGGAAATCGAGTCGGTCAAAATCAAGACGATTCAAGACATGCCACCACCTACAACTCTACGTGAGCTTCGATCTCTCTAAGGATAGCTGACCTAAATTCGAAGGTGCATCTCGAACCTCTCAGGACGATGTAAGCGCATTTCACACCTCTTGAAGGACCCTCCCTTCACATGGGATGAAGCGTACCAAGCCGCTCTCGATGACATCAAGCAGTATTTGTTAAATCCGCCAGTGCTCTCCACGTCAGTGCTAAGAAGGCCTCTCATCCTATATGTGACTGCCCTTGATGAGTCACTCGGGGCACTCTTAGCACAGAACAATAATGGAGGGAAAGAGACAACACTCTATTATCTCAGCCGCAGGATGCTGGGAACCGAGAAGAATTACCCTCCCCATCGAAAAGAGGTGCCTGGCCTTGATCTTTACGGTACAGAAGCTCCGTTATTACTTGCTCGGTCATGAGGTCAATTTAATCTCCAAGGCGGACCTGGAACTTATGACTCGGCCATGCTTGTCAGGACGTTTGACTAAGTGGGCACTGTTACTGATGGAATTTGACATCACGTATGTACCACAGAAGGCAGTCAAGGGTCTAGCCTTAACATACTTCCTCGTGGCTCACCCAGTCCCTTCAAAATCTCCCCAGTCAAGCAACCTCCCTGACAAAGAATTTTTCTATATAGTGTTATCTCAGCTGTGGGAAATGTATTTCGACATTTCAGTCTGATAGAGGGGGTGTCGGAGTTGTATTCATGACTCCCAACGATGGAATGATTCCTCTATCTTTCTCACTTGCAAACGAATTTTCTCACAACGAAGCTGAGTATCAAGCCCTCATAATTGGACTACAGATCGCTCAGGAACTAGGCTTGGAGCAGTTGAACATCTTCGACGATTCTGAGCTGGGTCATTCGGCAGCTTAAATGGATTTATGCCTTGAGAAAGGATACCCTTAAGCCCTATCATGACACAACCAAATCTTATATGGCCCAGTTTGATGACTTCTCCCTGAGTCATATACTTAGAAGGCTAAACCCGTAGGCTAATGCACTCTCAAAGCTCGGTGCTACCATTCAACTATCTTCATCAGGGCCACGCTTGTCTGGGTAACCGAATGGAGATATGTTGACTTGAGAGCCGAAATTGATGCCTATGACGAGAGGGATGTCTTCTCTGAATGCCCGCCTTATCCATTCGTAGTGCTCCTCGCAGCCAAGGATGCTATTAAGGTAGAGCAGAACCTAAGGTAAAGAATCCAAAGGAGAGAAGAAGGAGCCTGAATTCTTTGACTCGATGTGTACAGAGGTTGATCAGATGGAAGATTGGAAAGAACCTATCATGGACTTCATAAAACATGGTAGGCTACCCAATGATTGGGCAGAACGCAATAGTATACGGCAGATGTCCACTAAGTACATTCTTTCGCTGATCATTTGATGGAATTCTCCTCAGATGCGTCGACACAAAAGAAGCAAGCAAAGTGCTCGAAGAAGTGCACTCAGGTCTCTGCGGGCTACATCAGTCCGGTCCCAAGCTCTACGAGCGCATACGCAGACTCGGCAATTACTGACCTTCAATGGTGGCTGACGCCCGGAACTATGCTAAAAGGTGTCAGATCTGCCAAATTCACTCAAGCCTCATTCATCAGCCCCAGGAGCCTCTCTATCCTACGGTAACATCATGGCCCTTTTTCCAGTGGGGTATGGACATTGTAGGACCCATTGACCCCCCTTCCGCCTTCGGTCATGCCTTCATTCTGGCGGCGACAGACTACTTCTCCAAGTGGGCTAAGACAATCCCTCTCAAACAGGTTCCAGGGACAACTGTGGCTAAATTCATGCGGCACCACATCATGTACCGGTTCGGGGTTCCAGATCGAATAATCTCTGACAATGGCCCTCAGTTCAGAAGCCACCACATCGATTACCTCGTCATCCAGTTCGATTTTGAGTGGAAGTACTCAACTATGTACTACCCTCGAGCCAACGGCTTGGCTGAGGCATTCAACAAAACCCTGTGCGGGAACAATCAAATTAGAGCCTACCTTCAAATAGTGTCGAGCAATGTGGTTTCAGTACTGAAAATCTTTATGATAGCCTTAAAATATATTTTCATCTTTGTTTATAAAGTTTAAAGCTTAAAAATAGTGTAGATCGATAGATCTATAAAACTTGAAAATTCTTGAACATTGACGGTAAAAAATTGCGTTACAGAATACACTATTTTCAAAACTTGAAATCCATTTTTTTTTTCATGTCTAGCTCAAATTTAATTGTTTAGAGCCTCAGCTCTATATAAACTTTTTCCTTTTAAGAATACTCTACTCTAAAACTTTAAACAACGAGTTGCCCTTAAAATAATCAAATTGCCTAAATCTGTTCCATTTCATCATATTAAAAAAGGGCATGGAATGTAATTTGGATAGAAGATGTCTCTCCTCTTTTCTTTAAAAAAGGGCATGGAATGTAATTTGGATAGAAGATGTGTCTCTCCTCTTTTCTTGCTCACTCTGCCCCAAAGTCTCTCTTTCTCTCACTAAACCCCCAAATATCTCTCACGATGAATATCTAAGGGGCTGTTTGGGTACTTGAAAATATATTGGAAATAGATTACTAGGAAAGATGACATTTACACTGTTTGGGTACATTTATTGGTAAGGAAATGAAAATAGATTACACAATATTTCCCAGAATATCGTGAAATCTATTACACGCACGTTGATCTAGGAAATCTTTTACACTCGTGACGCTAATCTCATGTCTAAAAAACCATTTTTCCTTTCTCCTGCGTACATCATCTTTTCCTTCTCAAGCTCCCATTTTCCCTCTCCAGGGAAACAAAAAAGTGATAAATTATATTTTATTTAAATTATAATAATTGCTCTTTTGGAAGAAAAATGATTTTTTGGGATTAGGGTTTAGATATAGATAAAAAAATGATAAAATTACTTATACATTGGCCTCTTCCAATATCTCAATCTAATTTTTGAAATACTTTACCATTTCACAATAATTTTGTTTTTAAAATACATCACCAATTACTTTTTAAACTACAAATTAACAATATTTAAGTGTTGTGACTAAAATAGTTCACTCAATGTTTATGACCAATACTAATTCACACTATTAAGTTATTATTCTTTGAGGCATGACAAGCATGGTATGGTCATGCTATCTATACATATGTATTTCAATATTAAATGGGAATGTCAACAAAGTGACCATTTATCTTTTGTGAATGAAGGTAACAATCATTATCAAATATTAGAGCTCAAATTGGATGGCTTGAGGTGAGTCATGGTGACTTTTTTTTTTCTTTTTTGAAATTTTGTATTTATTCAATGATACTAGTATAACCACCCATTTTGAAATTTAAATGACAAGAATAATTATGCGTACAAAAGATAAATGGTCGCTTTGTAGACAATTCCATATTAAATCGCTATATCTAGTAAGAGCAATGTAAGACAAAATTTAAGGTGCAATGTAGACAATTCCATATTAAACCATGTCACGTAAGAGCAATGTATTTCCCAGGTTGCATCTAAATGCTACCCAAATGGTAACAATCCATTTGCATATAATGTATTACGCAGTAATGTATACATACATTAAGCCTGTAATATATTTCACAGACAATATATTTTCAGGTATCCAAACAACTCTTAAATCTTCTCAACTAAATGTCTATCTCTTTGGCTCAAGAACTACAACTACTCTCTCTCTCTCTCTCTCTCTCTCTCTCTCTCACTCTCTCACTCAGTGAAACCCCAAAATCTCTCTCTTCCCCTAAACCCCCCAAAATCTCTCCCACGATGAAGCCCTTAAAACCTTCTTAACTAAAACTCCTTGTTAGGCCCTACAATCTCTCTCGGTCTCTCTCTATCTCAAAATTGGTTTTTTTGGAGTAAATTCACCATCAAGATAAGATCAATTCTGCGTTGTTTTTGTAGCAGAGAAAATAAGAATTATGTATTTTAATTAAATTTGTGGATGGAAATATCATGCTTAAGGTGTTCTTATTCATAATTCATTGGTCGATGTTCTTGGGATCTATTAATCATTTTAAAAGAGTTTTATTTTTATATTTTATAATGATAAAAAATCAAGCAAACTTGTTGCTATTTTTTCAACAATTATTATTTATGCTGAGAAGGTGAGGCACGACCTTGGTTGAGAGAGAATGAGAGGCTCACACTTATTCAAATTGTTTAGATAGAGAGAGTAGGGCATGATCTTGGTTTGAGAGAGAAGGAAAGGTTCACGTTGATCGAAACTTGTTTAGAGAGAGAGAGAGTAGGGCACAATCTTTGTTTTGAATTTTGAACGTGGGCTTGACTTATATTTTAAATTTGACATTT
>NW_006495648.1:1534604-1548953 GCF_000471905.2 Amborella trichopoda | reverse complement strand
GTTTCGTTTCCTTCCTCCTACCTACTACTACTCTCTCTCTACTACACTTAGTTAGTGTTGTTCGTCTCTCTCTCCTCCTCCTCCTCCTCCTCTCGTGTTGTCTCTCTCTCTCTCTCTCTCTCTCTCTCTCTCTCTCTCTCTCTCTCTCCTCGGTGCCTGCGGCAAAACCCTGCCCTGCCCTGCCTCCTCCTCTCTCAATGTGATTGTGCTTGTTGGAAAACCATCACCCTGCCTTGCCTCTTCCTCTCTCAATGTGACTGTGCCTCCAACAACTTCCAACCCTTGCAAAACCACAGCAAAACTAGGGTCTCTCTTACCAGAGCACCCTCTCGTTCTCAAGATTGCTGTGCAATCTTGCGCGCAATACTATTGAACCAAGTACGCTCCTCCTCTCTCTCTCTCTCGGCTTTAGTTTTCTCTCCCCAATAGAGGACCATGCCGATAAATAGTTCCCAATAATGAAGCAACATATTCGTGACCCATAAGTGTCCATGCTGATAAATAGTTCTCAATAATGCAGCAACATACTCAGGAGCTTTGATGTTGGGTACCACTGGTTCAAATAGGAACTTGACTCAAATCAGTGCCATTTACTCATGGAGCTTTGATGTTGGGTACAACTGGAGAACTTGCATTCTATGCCAATTGATCCAAGGACATTTGAAGTGAAAAGTTAAAGTTTTGGAGGGAGAATAAATGTAATTTTACAGAACTGAAGCTGCACTTATTTGGGGTATAGGCATTGGAGCCATAGCTGCAGTTTCCATATTCTATTTCTTTTTTTTCTTTGTGTATTCAAGGAAAATCACACGATTTCTTTTGTTTGTTAAGTTTAAGAATTCAACACTCTTTGATGTACAACCCTTCTCTCATGCCTTTTTTTCCTTTTCATATTGCCCTTTTAAACTATAAGAGTTCCCAATAATGCAGCAAGACTCAGGTCGATATTTATCAGTGAGAAACACCTTGTGTGCTAGGTAGCTTTGAGCGACTGGACATTTCTTTACATACAGTACATAGTAAAGTAAATATCCATGTGCTCAACCTGATAAGGATCGCTTCGTAGCAATTCCTCAAATATCAATTCTGCCTCATCAAACTCCCTTATATTGTATTGGACAGTGGCAACTTGGGCTTGAATATAATCACTAAACCTGAAAATTCCTTGAAGAGAGTCATACTTTGATAGAGCTTCATTAAACATTTTGAGTTCTAAATAGGCATTAGCGAGAAAGAAATCTTTCATCCGGTGGTTTTTTAGGTTGAGAATGTTTAAGAATCATGCAAATACTAATGCTTAGATTTTTTTATTGTTTATTTCATAATTGACACTTCTATAGTTCTCCATATATCATATGGAAAGAACCATGAGATTAATTTGTTGGCATAGGATGTAATTTCTTACTTTTTGAATAACATATATGAAAAAGTGTACATTAAGTTATGCTCAAGTCTGTTGGTGATTTTAATAAAAAAATTCCTTATGTGCATCAAAGAATCTCTTCCTTAAATTATTTAATACTTGCTATATAATATAATTTCTTCCTTATGTGCATCTAAGAAATCTCTAGAAAGACCGACCACACAAAGGCAAGTTTGGATAAGCACTGGAGGGATTCTCTCTGCCCTTCCTGTTGTCTAACGTTAGAACTAATTTTTGAGTGTTTTTGCATTTTCTTTTAAGGAGAACACATTGGATATTGTGAAGTACAAAATTCATTCATTTAAAGAGAAATACTTTATGATTAGATCTCCTTTGGATTCATTTAAAGTGAAATGCTTTGTTAGTCATAAGTTCATATAGAAATTTTGTTTTTTGTAGACTGATTCAAGTACTTGAGATGGGCCGATCCATTTCAGGCAGTGTGTCATCTCCCACATTGTCAGATCAAGACAACATGGGGGATGACATTGAACCCGTCGAGCAAGATCACATGCTCATAACCCCCCATAAGAAATTTACAAATACGAAAATCAAAGAACCCCAAATTGGAATGAAGTTCTGAATAAGTTGCATGTGAATATTACAGGGCATTTGCATTTGCACATGGGTTTGGCATTCGAAATGGAACTACACACAATAATAAGGATGGACAAAGAATAGACAGAGAAATTAATTGCTCTAGGAAGGAGAAAGATGTCATACGTAAAAAGAATATCCCTCAATCAAGGTGTGGATGCAAGGCTAAGCTATGAATAAGCTTAAATTCTACTGATGAGTGGGTGGTGACTAAGTTTGTAAATGATCACAACCACGTCCTTGTCAGTCCAAGGAAAGCTAGACTAATTCGATCGTACCGAACAATATCAAATGCAACAAGGTTGATGATAAATTCTGTGAGCTTTGCTTTGGTGAAATCTAGGAATATTTATGATATTTTTACATAGCAAGCTAGGGGGATTGAGAATCTCCAATACTCATAAAAAGATATCAAAAACCAAATAGTAAATAACCTTAGAAAATTGAAAAGAGAAGATGGCAATCGTGCTATGCAATGACCGTACGAAATGAAAGAATCAAACCCTTCATTTTTCTATAGGGTTAAATTAGATAAAGATGGTCATCTAATCAATATGCTATGGGTAGATGCCATGTCAAGGGTGTTGTACCTCCACTTTTCAGATGTGGTGACTTTTGATATGACATACATGACAAACTTATTTGGCATGCCCTATGCTCCCATACTTGGTGTGAATCACCACTTTAGTATAACCTTTTTTGGGTTTGTACTTATATTTGATGAAAAGATGGAGTCATTTGTATGGGTATTTAAAACGTGGCTAGAACCAATGAGTGGTCATCAATCTGGTGTAAGTATCACTGATCAGGATCATGTAATTACTACTGCAGTGAAACAAGTTCTAAAAGAAAGTAGGCATCACTATTGCAAATGACACATACTTGCAAAGGAGAAAGGAAAATTGTGCCATGTATTGCATTGACATCCCACTTTTCTAGAAATTTTTAAGAAGTGTATAACAAGCCCAGCCGTAGAAGAGTTTGAGACAGATTGGAAATACCTTATTGAAAAATATAATCTTCAACAAAATGAATAGCTCATTAGAATATACAAATGTCGAATGCAGTGGGTTGATGCATATATTGCTGATGCATTCACAGTCGATATGTCAACGACTCAAAAAAGTGAAGGCGTGAATAATCACTTTAAGATATACTTAACTCCCACAACAAGCTTGCACTCTTTGTTGGAAATTACTCAAAAAGTACATGAAAAGAAGCTTTACAAAATGAGGGAGATTGACTTACAGAACATCAATTATACTCTTATTTTGAGGACCTCTACCTTCATAGAGGCGCAAGTTTTGAAGATCTATACACACAAAATGATGAAGTTTTTTGGGAAAGAAGTTGCAGATTCCACAAATTACAAGATTGAAGCCATTGAAGACAACAACACTATTGCCACCTGTAAGGTGACAAAACCTGGAAGTAGAACAAGGGTATTTGTTGTGGAATTCAAAAATCATAATCAAATTGCTTCTTGTACTTGCCACTTGTATGATAAGTTAGGAAGTCTTTGCAAGCATGTGCTTGGAATCTTTTCGGTGGATAATATTTTTGAGATCCTATCACATTTCATAATGAATCGATGGAAAAAGGATGTGTTGAAAGGGGCTGTAGTTGATGAAAGAGGCAAGAAAATTCAAGTATCTTTTGATCTAGCCCGATCCATTCGTTATAATGAACTTTGTCAAATGGCTTGAAAATTTGTAGAGAATGCCTCAGAAAGTGTCGAACTCTATGAATTGATAATGTCTGATTTTCCTGCTACATGTGCAAAAGGTGATGCCAATATTGCGAGTATAGTAGATTCAAGTGATGTTAATAAGAACCCCAGTAGCAGCATAAGAAATGAGGGTTGCCCTCTTCAAAATATCCTTGAGCCCCCATTGGCACGAACAAAGGGACGACCTTGTTGTACAAGATATAAATCTCGGTCTGAGGTAGAGTCAGAGGAAGCTAAGGCAAAAGAAAATGATGGTATTAGAAAGTGTGCAGTATGTAAGAAAAGTGGACATGACAAAAGAACTTGTCCATCATTCGCTCATTCAAAGTATGCATAAATAATTTCTCCATCTTTGTACACTTTATAAATGTAACATGGATTTATTAAATGTTTATAAGGTGTTTCCTTATTGCATGTTAAACGACACTGTGGTAGCTATTGATGGGACCTGTGAAGACATGGAACATATATAGTAATGGTGATGAATCATGTAAGTGTTGTGTTATATGCTACTGAATTTGTTGTGATCTAATGTTATGTTGTGTTGTTTAGAAATACGCTACATACATTAATGTGATGTAATGATCTTTTATTACAGGAAGTAGAGATGGAAGTGTTGTATTGTTTGACATTTTTGCTGTCTATCATTCATAATAATTTACAGTATGCAGCTCTTAGTGCATTGAGGAGACTCCCATTGGATCCGGGGAATCCGACATTCCTTCATCGAGCCATTCAGGGGTATGAAGATTTTAATTTTATATTCTTTGTAGGCAGGATTGGATATGGTCCATCTTGCCATTAGAATGAAATTTCGCCTTCTCATTAAAAATTAGGTCAGTCGCGTCATAATTTTTTAGTTGCCATCTCTTTGAAGTTTCAATGTTCATCCATATTGTTTCCATTTTTTTATCATTCATTTGCTTAACTGGATTTACAAATAAATTACATGGGTTGGTACATAAAGTTTATATGTTTGCATGCCTTTGAAATGGGGCTTGGTATATGGTAGAATATTAGACTAACCTTTCTTTTCCTTTGTGTGGTTTATTTGTTTTGTTTTCTTTTGGTTGCAGCAAAGCATGTAGGCCCAAGAGGTGGGTTTGCTTCTTAATTATTCTTTTAGTTGTCCTATTTTCACATATCTATAACTGGATAATGACTTATGCCAATTTGTGTTGTGTTGTTTAAAAATACGCTACATATATTAATGTAATGTAATGATCTTTTGTTACAGGAAGTAGAGATGGAAATCGCCTTTCAATATTCAAGAAGAAGCTAAGAAGAGCCAGAAGCAGAAGTACAATAATTAGGCCCTAGGACCATTTGTTTTGAGCCTGACTTTGAAGGACCACCCATTGGTGCCTGTCTCATTCGCTTCCAATACCAAAGCTAAAGGGCCAAAAAAGCTCTTACAGTGGCATTTGATTTTCTAAAATGCCCCCTTTTTGTATATTTTGGCGTACTTAATGTACAATGATGGTTCACATATAAAGCTTCTCAGCTTCTCTGTTTTTCTTTACTTCTTCTAGTAAGAAATTGTTTATGATGCAAGATCTGACAGATCTATCTTGTGAAGATCTCTCAGATCTGTCACCTTAAACTTGTGAAAAAACAAAAAAATAAAGTGGTAAAGAAAGTGGGACAAATCAAATTCAAATATGAGGCCAGATCTGCCTAGAAACGAGCAGATCTGCTCTCAGATCTGTGGCAGCACCAGCATGATCCAAAAACATCCAAAACACGATTTTTAAGCAAATTAACCAAAACATATCAAAATAAAATTAAAATAGTAAAGTAAGAATAAAAGAAGGACGTAAATAATACCGAACCGGGCCGGATGGCGCGGGACTCTCGAGCCTTCTAGGGCTCACCCGTATCAAAACCAGTCCTCTTGTGTCTCTCTGATTCGGATGTTGACCAACAAATCTCGTCAGCAAAGGGTTTTTGTGCCCTAAGTCTAGTTTTGATCGAGGGTTGTTGTGCACTAGGTGTCAGGCTTAAGTGTTAGACTCTCAGGAGGCTAGGGTTTCTATCTCTCTGAAGCTCTATGCTTTCTATCTCTATCTCTCTCTCTCTAGAGTCTCGATCCCCCCATCAAATGACCACCAAAAGAGGCCTTATAGGGGTCAAAATCTGCTGGGAAGGATATCCTCATATAAGGATATCCTCATATAACAAACCCATCCCCATCCAAAAAAATGAATTTTGAAGGTCACGGATTTGGGCGACACAGGCCATGCCTCCTGGGTGACACTAGCAGTGTCGCCCAAATATGGGTGACACTGGGCGTGTCTCCCAGTCTATGCTAGGCAACACTGTTCGTGTAGCCCAAGTCAAAAAGTGTCAAAATTGAAATATATTTGTTTTCTCAGGTGTGTTCCTTTGCCTCTTGTGAAGCTACCAAAAAAAATTTGGGTCAAAACGGATTTTTTTTTACTATTTTTAATGATTTGTTTAAAATGGGGCGTCTACAGTTGCCCTTCTTTGGCACTCACTGTCCTTGGAATGACAGATGAGTGGCAAAGAAGTTGACACTTTGGCATTCCCTGTCCTTGGAGGGGCAGGTGAACGTCAAAGATCTCTTCTTCTTAAGGCCACGTGGTCAGAGGGCACACCAACTATCCCTGCAAGTCATTGCGCTCACCGAGCTCACCTACCTAGGGCATTTCCATTCTAAGGTTTTTGCGCGTGAGATGTCGGTGTTTTACACAAGCTTGAAACTTGTGTTGGATTTTCTAGCCATGCCAATTAACTTTAGGGGTTTTACAGTTTGAAATTTTTTAACCCTAACATCTTCTTTGATTTCCTTAGGGTTTCCTAAGGCTGTATATAAGTTTAGGAAAAAAGAGGGTAATGCAGACATTGAAAATTTGTTCCTGATGTCACGTGGTCAAAGGACACACCAACTATCCCTCCAAGTCATTGTGCTCACCGAACTCACCTACCTAGGGCATTTTTCCTCCTTAGGTTTTCGCACGTGAGATGTCGGTGAGTTACACAAGATTGAAACTAGAGTTGGATTTTCTGGCCATGCCGCCTAACTTCGTTTCAAATCTGCAAACCTGCATTTTCTTGGATTTCCTCAAGATTTCCTAAGGCTTTCTACAGGAAAAGGCTTTCTATAGGAAGAGACTTGTCTGGCTGAATCCGAAGTGAGAAACTAGGTAGCAACGTGGCAATCGTCACAAACACGGTAATCACCATATACGGGAGTTCAAGCTCCTTCGTTTTAAAAGTCGTTTTAGAAATTTTGAAAGTAGGGGGATTTTTCAAAAAAAGAGAGATTTTTCAAAAAAAGAGAGATTTTTTCAAAAAACAAGGTTGGTTAGTAGTTTTTACTCCTGCAACCATAGAGCCCTCTAAGCAGTTTAACGTCATACAACGATGGACGGTGTAGTCAGCAGTTATACTCATACGACCGTGGAGTTATTATTAATATTATTATTTGCTGCTCTTGTTGGGGGTGGTTTTCTTTTAGTGTAGGTCTTACAGTTTAACTACTTGTGACCCCCTTTGGTGGACCCTATGTAAGCGTATCGGGTCTTTGTTTGAATCTTCAAGACGAGGAATCATCAAGTATTTCTTTATCTTCCAACCTCAGCTCTTGTATTGCAATTCAAATAGAGTTCTTGAGAGTTTCGAGCAAAATAAAGCGCTGAAAAAACAGGGTACTACCCGTAGGTGTTCAGAATCTCTTTGGATTTTCGATTTTGTTCTTCCACACTCACCCTTTCAAAGTTTCAATGTTCTAGGTCCTTAACAACGTTCCACCAGGCTAATGCATATTGATTTTCTTTTAGCATCGTTTTGCCTCGAGGAGGAAGAGGAGATGTTTAGAGAGAAAAGACTTTGGAGAGTAGAAGGAAGGAGAAAACTTCTTTTTTTTCATCGCCCCGGGGTCCCTTTTGGGTGTTCAGCCCGGTAGCCTTTTTTTCAATGCCTGGGGTTCCTTTCAGATTTTTAGCCTAACGGACTTTTTTTAAAAAAAATTTGTTTATTGCTGGGGTCCCTGTCGGGTGTTCAGCCTGGCCTTGTTTCCAATGCTTGGGGTTCCTTTCGGATCTTCACCCCAGTGGATTTCTTTTTTTTTGAAGAAACAATGACAAAGAAAGAGGAGGAGGAGGAAGAAGAAGAGTCAAGGTGCCTTTCCTTTTTTTTTTTTTTAGAAACTCGCCTTAAGAGCACGTAAGAATTCGATCATCTTTCCCTCCTCCAAGTCGTAGAAAGGTTTTAATATCAGTCTTCCTCTGATTTCCCTTGACTGAAGTTGACATCCAACATCTTTTTTACAATGGTTGCTGAATCTCTGTTGAAATTTTCCTTTAAACTGCTACATGAACCTTGATTTTGGGACTAAAAATAACTCTCAGTTTCCTAATCCCTTAATCTTCTGTATGGACGGTTAGGCTCATCAGGGTTTTCCTGTCAATGGAGTACTTCATGTCATACATTAGGCGTTAATGACTTTTGGAGTGTGAGGTATGAATGCCTTATTTGGTTATTTGCATGGGGTGAGTGATCACCCAACTCCTTTTCGGTAATCCTTTTCATTGCAAATTTCAAATTTCTTTTCGAAGGTTAACCCTGTGATAGGCTCCTTCTCAGTGCTCGAGCTTAAGTGAGACTCTCGCACCATAAGAGTGATTAAGTTGGTACTAGATGGCTTTACTACATGTTGGGAGTCAATAAAAAAGGGTTCAATCTCATTAGTTGCCCCCGTTGTATTAAATGGCCTTATGGCGTGTTGGGAATCAACAAACAAGGGTTCAATATCATTAGTTGTCCCTATTGTATCATCTTCATGAGAGGATTTTGCCCCTGTTAAATATTTTGATGGGGTTGTCCCTGCAGGGCTTTCTATTCCGTTGGGAACTTGTTCATCACAAGATGTATTCTCTTCATATGGTGGTGCTCCGGTTTTCAGAGTTGTGCTCATGTCGTTAATGACTTTTAAAGAGCCTGCCTCTTGAGGAGGTAACACAGTCAGATTTGCAATATCCAATTCTTACTCTTAAATTAGTGGATCATTTAAGAAATCTTGTGACGGTAGCCCAGGTGGGCAATTTCCAAAGGTTTGAGCTCTATCAATTCTAGTGAAGATACCAAATCTTTGGGAATAGTCATATCTGGGCTCTTTACTTTTCCATCATTTATAACTGGGTTCATCTCGAGAGGTGACTCGATTAAATCTTTTGAGCTTGGCTCCTCATCCCATATAGGTGGCTTGGCTAAGAAGTCTGGTGAAGGTGGCCCAGGTGGGCCCCTTAGAATTTTTGAAGGTTTAACTTCTTTCAATATTTGAGGTGTTGGTCCCTTGTTTGGAAGCATAATGGGAGACTTTGGGATGTTGACCCCTTGTTTGGAAGGTGATCTCTTCTCGTTGATCTGGAACATGTCAATTTCTAACACGTCATCCTCATCATATTGATCCCATTTAGGGGGGTCGTCAAGGTTTTGAGGTGAAGGGCTTCCTTTTAGTACTTGCTCATTTGCCCCATCACAAGTTATTGTCATAGAATTAAGATTTTTCTTGTCGTCATTGGCTTGGGAATCCATAGCTTCAAAACCTTGGTTGCGCTTATGCTTGAGTTCATATTGCTCTTGCGAGTTTGATTCGTTACCACACATGTATGAACCATTTATTGTATCAACTTGAAAGTACGGGTTGAAGGGTTCATATGATGGGGGTTTCTTGCGCCAATTTTGGGAGAGTAGCTTGGAGTGGAATTATGTGCGATACCCTTTTGTTTTTCCCTTTCTTCGGTTGTAGGCTTGGAGCTAAGATCATCCTCATTGCTTTGATCTTGAGTATCCTTAGTCATTAACTCTTGGGTGCCAGTTAATTTCTTCCTATGCTTTAAGGCCTTGTAGATGTTCTTCGGGTTTGAGTACAGCTTGTGATTCTCTTGAGTTAATCAAGTTGACATCAGTATTCTTTGTCGAGACATCTAGCGTTTTTTATTCCTCTTTACTATCAAGATCTTCCTTTTCGACACTTATCATGCCCTTATCGATGAGATCTTGAACTTTATGTCTGAAAGCTCGACATTTCTCTGTGCTATAGACATAATTTTGATGCCAATCTCACCATTGAGATGTATCACCTCCATGAAAATGAGGAATCTTAGCTAATGTTGGTAATTATATGAGCCTTGCCATAAGCAAATTCTTCATGACATCGGTCATAGGCTCATCATTGGGAGTGAATTCCCTTGATGTGGAAGTTTGCATTCTCCATGTAGTAGAATGAATTTTAGTCTTTCCCTGTGAATGGTTTGCAAAAGGGTTACTTTTCTTGATCATGTTCACCTCTCTTTCTTGAGAGGACTCTCCACCAGTCGAGTAATCAAAGACTATGGTCTCATCCTTCTTGGCTCGCTCATATCATGATACTCTTTCAAGCATAGCATCAAATGAGTGAGGGACTGCCCCCACACTGAAGAATGTGACATATTCTAGAGTTATATTTTCTAATGCCAGGCTTACCTTCTTGGCTTCAGGGAGTGGAGTTTCAATGACTCGCATAGCGGCCTCTTTGAATCTGGTTATAAACAGGGAAGGGGACTCTCCCGACTTCTGTTTGGTGGAGGTTAACTCACCAAGAGTGACAGGTCTTAGCCTTCCTCCACTATAACGGGAGGAAAAATGCCTAAACATTTCGTCAGGAGTTGCTTGAGGGTCCTCCTTCATGAATCTTCGATGCCACATCAAGGGTTCTTCTTTTAAGCTAAGCAAGAACATGACCTTAAGTTGGTTAGATCGGTCTCATAGTGTATGGACCATCAATAAGTAGGCTTTGATGTGTGCCTCAGGATCCTCTTTCCCTGAAAATCTATTTCTGAATTGTGGCATCACAAACCCCACTGGTAGATCTTCTAGTTGGCTCGATTGTATGGTCTGTTGAACTTGATTTTGTGGTATGTGACTCATGTGAACTAGCTGTTGGACCCATGTAGCGGGTTGCCCTAAGGACTGAGCCTGAGGAATGTGTTGAACTTGATGTGCTGGTTGTCAGCTTGTAGACTCACCCGAGTTGAATTGGGTCAGAGCATACCCATTCCTCAGAGGTTGCACAACTTGGCCATGTAAGGAGGCCTGCAAGATAGGATCACCACTTAATTGGGATGGACGACTCAAGCTGCTATGATGACTAGACCTCTGACCTTGGGCGGCTAGGTCTATCTGACCCTGACCTTGATTGGATGATCTATCCCTAAGGTTAGAGTATTATATTTCTCTAGCACTGGACTGAAAGAGTGAAGGAATGTCATGACTACTGTCAGAGGGGGTCTGCCCTCTAGGTAATCTTAGGCTCAAAATGATGACTAGAACTAGACCCCTGGCCCATAGTGAGTTGAATTGGCAGACTAACAACCCTAAGATTATCCTGTTTTGATCCAAAATGTTGGACTTGGCCTACGGCTTGAGTTTCTGATCTGACTTTCTTGGATTGAGTGCGCTGGATGGTGTATCCTCTATTGAGCAAGTATTGAAAGTAAGCATGCACTTTAGGAATGTCTTTGTATTGAGTTAGGTCAAAACCCTGATCTTTACTGGTGATGGGTTGCTCGGGTAGACCTTCCCTAGTTTATGTGAACCCACTCGCCCACTAACTGGCTGATTGCCAAGATTGGAATGTTGGGCTGCTAATTGACCATCCGGGTTCATAGGGCTGAGATCGACTGACTCAGAGATTTGTGCAGAGGTCTTATTCTTGTTGTGCCTACTGGATTTGAGGCTAACCCCTACGTCTTGAAGGATTGCCCTTGACCTGGCCCCTTGACTATTCAAGGTATTACGAACCTTATTAAGCTGTTGACTTGTGACTTCCAAATGATGGTCCTAAAGGGGGCTTGGACGGTTAGGTTTGGTTCCATGCGGGTCGAGAGTTGGCTCACTAACACAAGTGCTATGGATGATTTGTGAGGGAGCATTGTGACGGTGCCTCTCGGACTGACTAGGTTCTCTAGATCTAGACTGAGCTGGGGTCATAGGGTTGGACCTTACTCTGCTTTGATCCCGGGTCATGACTCCTAGACTTAGTGCGAGCTAAACTCGATTGGATGAAACCTGCTAGACTAAGCTAGACTAAGATCTAGGCTAGGACTAGATTGGATGAAACCTGCTAGACTCGATGGGTTTTGGTTTGAACTCTGAACTAGGGTAAACCTAGTCTAGCTCTAAAGGCAATCTCTATGTTTAGACCTATGTTAAAACCTAGACTAAGACCTAGACTAGACGGGTATGAGTCTTGGCTTGAACTAAGAGTGGGTCTGGGTTCGGACTAGATGTGGACCTGGTTCGAACCTGGACTGAGCTGGGTGTAAGCTTGGTCTTGGACCAAGAGGGTTTTGAAGATCAGACCGGGTGTGGACCCAGACTAGATCAAAGATGAACTAGGAACAAGCCTTTGGCTCGGACCAAGCCTACGGCTCCTACCAAGAGGGGGCCTATGTTCGGACCTGGACGTAAACTTGGTTTGGACCTGGGCTGGGCTGAGTATTAGCCTGAATTTGGACTCAGAGAGTTTTAATGATCAGACCAGCTGTAGACCTGGACTGGATCAAAGTTGAACTAAGAACGGGCCTTCGGCTTAGACAGAGAAGGAGCCTAAGTTCGGACAAAGCCGAAACCTGGTTTAGACCTGGGCTAGGCTGGGTACAAGCCTGCACTTGGACCCAGAGGGTTCAGCTCGGACCAAAAGAAGATCCGGACTGAGATCTAATCTAAGATCAACCCACATAAATAAACAAGCCAGCACAAGAAAACGTTTGACCTAGTATAGTACTATAGGTAGGCTTAGCTTGAGAGTGGGTTCCTAACTATTGAAATGCGGCTAGGCTGATATAGGTCCTCGTATAGGTCCTGACCTCCTGTTATAGGATTTCGTCCGGTCCTACTATACGTGGAGTTGCTTTGAGGAAAATGATTACAAAAGGGCGCTCACAGTTAAAGTTACACGTATCCCAACAGCCTCGACTCTCAAAGCTGGATTCCCCTCATGCCGTTAATGTGGATTTTGGGGGTTTCCCTGGCGTTCCTGGTCCAATGTGTGCTGGGGTGTGTAAAGAAGCACACAATGCACACAAAATAAGAAAGGAAATAAGTGAGCATTCGGCACTGGCTGTGCCAAGCGATGCGTGCTTCGAGGTGAAACTCGCTCGAAGCACGAGGGGTAAGCAACCCCTAAGAAGGTAAAGTCAGAACATGATACCAAGCACAGTCCGAGCTAAGTCAAGTGCGGCCCGAGTCGAGGGTGACTCGAACGGGATACGGTTCAGGGAAAGTGCAAGCAGCCCTCAATGTATGTTTTTATTTTTTAATTTTTTTTATCTTTTTAACTTTGATGGAACACAGTTAAAATAAGTATGGTGAAAGCAATAAAAATATGGTTTCAGTCAAAATTAACAAACTAAAATAAAATAAAAAAGTAAGAAACAGCACAGACCTACCTGAAGCAAAATAGTTTTTTGTATTTTTCAAAAATTTATTTTAAGTCAAAACATGATCAAAATGGACCCAAAAGTCCCTAGAATATGCATGTGGGGTCCTAAAGTTTTTCTAGGAGACATGTAGTTGGGCGACACATGTGGTGTCGTCTGGGCGGCACTACTGGTGTCGCCCAAAAATTTCATTTATTTATTGTTATTTGTTTATTGTTAATATTAATGAAATAAGACTACTTTAAACTTGGAATAATCAGGAAAACATATATTTATGATGAAATTAATAAAAACAAAGCAAAGTAGGACAATGTAGATAGAACAATAAAATATTTTTTTGGTATTTTAAAAATTTTATTTTTTTCTGAAAGTTTGTGAAAAGTCACAAAAGAGACTCTAGAATAGATTTGAAAATTTTCAGAAGATTATAAAACTTTCGAATTTTGGGCGACACGGCTGGTGTCGCCTAGAAAAATCAGGGTTTCGCAGCACGGAAACCCTAGATCCTGGTTACTGCAGATTCTTGGGACTTTTTGTGATAGAAAACAGTGAAAAACAGCGTATAAAAAATGTATTTTGGGGCTTGTATCAAGCTCGAAATGCCCCACAGTGGGCGTCAAACTGTTTATGATACAAGATCTGGCAATCTGGTGAAGATCTCTCATATCTGTCACGTTACACTTGTGAAAATACAAGAAAATAAAGTGGTAAAGAAAGCGAGACAAATCAAATTCATATCTGAGGCTAGATCTACCCGAAAATGAGCAGATTTACTCTCAGATCTGTGGTAGCACCAGCATGATCCAAAAACATCCAAAACACGATTTTTAAGCAAATTAACCAAAACAGATCAAAATAAAATTTAAATAGTAAAGTAAGAATAAAAGAAGGAAGAAAATGATACCGAACCGGGCCAAATGGCCCCGGACTCCTGAGCCTTCTAGGGCTCGCCCGCATCAGAACCGATCCTCTTGTTTCTCTTTGGTTCGGATGTTGACCAGTAAATCACTTCAGCAAAGGGTTTTTATTCCCTAAGTCTAGTTTTGATCTAGCGTTGTTGTGCCCTAGGTCTAGGGTTTCTCAGGCTTAAGGGTTAGAGTCTCAGGAGGCTAGGGTTTGTATCTCTCTGAAGCTCTTTCTATCTCTCTCTCTCT
>NW_006495648.1:1473392-1529772 GCF_000471905.2 Amborella trichopoda | reverse complement strand
TATATATATATGAAAAGTGCTAAGATTAACCCACTATCCCACATTTTCATGTATTTATTAAGGGGTTGTGATATGTGTACTTATCAAAAAGATCATTACCTTTTGTTTTAAAAATTATTTTAATAGGTAACGTTACTGTTAAGCAATGACAAATTTGAATTTTTTTTAAAAGTACAATGGCATTTGAATAGTTAGTGTCTTGAAATTTTATTTGTAGAGTGTCCTTGTAGAGCAACCTAAAATCACTCCTATTAAGATAGTCTTAGTTGGAAAATTTTCATTTCCCGAATCACATGCATAATTACCTTCATTCGGCTGATAGAAAACAAAAACCAAAAAATAAGAAATTTGGTCAACAATATCCTACCAATGGGAGGAGAGCCATGGGAGCATATACCATACACTTTCAATATTTGGGGTCCCAAGAATATGCTTAGACCAGTTTACTCAGGCAAGTGAATGTGAGATATGCACCACCAGACAATAGGATCTTTTAATAAAAAGAAACTAAAGCACAGTGATGCTTACAGTGGGAACTAGATACCCATCCCAATCAGCGTTCTTCTATCAACTACATTTTATAATAGCTTACCATGGTAGTCATTTATAGTGATACCATACTCATGGAAATTGAAATAGTGAGTTAAGCCCCCATGATGGGACAAAAATTGGAATAAAAAGAACCCTATTTCCAAAAAAGGAATGAAGAAATATTTAGGTAACAGCATCCTTGCAGTTTCATCCAAGTGGCAGTTCCTGCTTGTCACCTTTGTTCTGGGTCATGTATTCATACCGAGTATTCATGCAGTGAGAGGTGGCAGAGCACCTAATCAAAATTATCTACATGGATCGGAGAAATTTCATCGTCTACATGAAAATGTCCAACCAAACGGGCAAAGAACAACATCTGTTGCTCGATGGTGAATTTGATGTTCTCAGCCTGTGAACACTCTACATTCAGCGATCTATATCTTGTTAAAATGAAATCACACAAGAAAGAAGAAAACCAATGATACCTTGCGGAATCCATGTTGCTCTCCTTCATATTCTACCAGAGCAACTGGCAACCCTTTTTCCTGTAAAGCCATATAAATTTTACGAGCCTGATCTGGCAGCACAACCTGTGACACGACCATGTTACAACCAAACACTACTTGCTTAAGAAAGAAATTTATGGTAGGATTCTCCCTTTGGTAATAATGTGGGTTTTAGTCATCAATTTGAGGAACAAGAACGTTTGAGAAGTAGAGTAAATTGATGCCAACACCATGTTAAAATACCATATGATGAGCTTTAGATAAACAAATACAGCTAATATTAAGCTAAATTAAAAGAAAATGTGCTTTTCACACCCAAATGTGCATATCAAGGTTTCAAACAATATTTCAAACAAGACAGGACGCTGCGTTCCCATTGATTTAGTCCACATTCAAAACTTTAGAATCCCATCGAACTTGTCCAGCCAATAGAGAAGAAAAGAGAAGTTTCCATTGAGCTTGTCATTACTGCATGAAAGCTTTTGCAGGATGCCTGCTATTAGAGTTTAGACCAATAGATAAAATAGCAATTTCCAACCAGTCTGCAATTTAATGGACCTCTCTTAATATAGCTTGCACTTCCTCAAGTGCTTATAACTTCCATGCCATTTCATGAAAAGAACATAGCACCATTCTAACAACAAACTTCCCAGTTTTAACATAAACAGCCCCATGACCTAAAGTTTTTGGAGTATAAACAATTACCTTGAAAAGTACTGCAACAAAGAAGAATAGGAAAATGAGAATTATTCTGTGTATCATCAATGATGAATGCAAGATGACATCTGTCATGTACACTCTGTGTGATGATCATAATGAGATTAATTAAAGGGACAATTAACCAACATCGAACTTTCAATAGTGACACTTTTACAGGCAGCATACCCCAAATTGTTCTAAAATGAGAAATCTCCCCACAGAATTCAGTAAGAACAAAACTAACTTTTCCACAAACAAAATCCTCTTGCTAGATATGGGAAGATTAACAGAGGGTAATAGAAAATGATTGAATATAAAACATGCAGAGGTTAAAAGCTAAAATAATTCATAGTAAGAACCCAAGGAATTCAATGTGTCAAAAAAAAAAAATCTACAGAACTTAATGACATTACAACTAAGGCTTGGGGTTATAATTGTTGGCTTTAGGGTCCTTCAGATCCGTATTAACAAGTTACAGAGATAAACTTCGATGCAGTTTTTAACCGGAGAGAAAATGCCAAAACAAGTTGTACTGCAGCAAGATTATGGGCCACTGTTTTAACCATGGTGAAAGCACACATGACATTTTTAGAGGTGAATCTCTGGGAACTTACTCTGCCACTAACAAGAAATGTAATTCAAGTCAAGATGTGGACTAAGCAAGCTTAATACCCTGCAAAATAGCGAACAGAACTGAGACATCTCAATTAGCTGCAACAAAAAATTGCAACGAGGTCATCTCTCCTTTTCGCTAGAGTAGCACGTACCCTAACTGGGGTTTTAGAAGATATGCCACTAGACATCTTTTGCACAAGACCATCGATCACCAGCTTCACAGCTATTTCACATTGATGTTCGCTAAAATCACTATCCTCTTCAACATCCAATTCAATCTCATCACTTCCACTACAGGACCTTGACATGTCTTCCCTCTCTGCAACCTCTCCTCCATCCACCCATCGTCTCTTCCTCTCGTCGACTCCTTGTCTGATCCCCATTCCCTCAGTCTGGTCAACCAATCTTGCCGCTCAGCTTCAGACCTCCCTTGTGGCTCCTTCTCCCCCAGAGAAACGGCTGTAAGGGGATGTAGAAATGGGCAATGAACCTTTGGAAGGAACCTGGCCTGACCTGCAGGCTCCGCTCTAAAGGCTCCTATCTCTTCTCCTTTCCATCTGCTGAGGGAGCTTTGGCAGTTTTAAGGAGTAACTATCACTTCTCCTTTCAAGGAGCCTGCCTGTCCCTCTCTCGCTGGACTGAAGATGTGGGAGCGTTCTGATGCCAAAAGATTTGGATCACTGTCTCTTCCATTCCGCTCCATTCCTGGTGTGTCGATACCTTTTGGGTCATCGGGATGCTTGTGCGTTGTTTGTGGCTGTTCATTGGCAATCCCTGGACAGTTTTCCACTCGGGTCTTTGAGGATGATTGTAGACATTCTGGATCTGAAGTTCATTCCTCCATGTCTTTGGTTTGACATGTCAGGGACATTCTATCAAGTCTTCATTTCCTGATCCTCGACTTCCCATCCCTTGCCTCACTTTGTCTCTCATCCCTCCTCTTTGGCTCAACCCTCTTCCTCCGGACCACTTTCTTCTGGCCCACGGATGGTGGTTTCCCATAAACGCCATTCTGGCCGCCTCCACTTTGGCGCTCCTCACCGAAAGGGCTCCTCATTCGCTTGTGCCCAACCTCCACATCCATTTCAACCTCCTCCACCCCCATCGTTCTCGCCCCCGGGTCCTCCCTCGGTCACCGAGCCAACTGTTGAGTCTGACGACGGTCGATCTGCCTCGAGATCAAGTACGATGGATATCCCCATCATTGCACCTGAGGACCCGCAACCATCATTGATTGCTGCAAACCCTTAGTCGCCTCCGTACCCTAAGGCCCGGTCTCTCCCTAGGAACCACGTGGCCCCTCCGTATGGATCTCGGTCTAAGCAATCCTTTGTTCCTACAGATCCGTCACCTCTCACCTCATCCACCGTAGCAACTCTTTCCTTGGGGGGACATGTGGCGGCTGCTGCTCCTCTTGGAGATTTCTTTTTTGGCTTCATCCCTCTCTCTCTTCCTCTCCCCTCGCTCAACCGCTCTACTCTCTCTCCTTTCTTTTCCTTGTCTCCTCTTGAGGCTGGGGCCCCCTCGAGTTCCGAACCACCGCCTTTCCCTCCCTCTAAGAGTCCCCCTCCTGGCATTGTCCCCCTCCAATCCTCCTGTGGAGGTACCCTCATCCCACTCTTCTATTATTTCTTCTCCTCCATCCACCCCTCCCCCCTCACCATCGCCGCTGGTGTCAAGAGGCCTCTCCTTTCCCCTTTCGTTCCTAACCCTATCTCCATTGCTACCTCGTCGCCTTCTTTCTGTGATACCTGGTCCTACCCCCCCCTCATTGATCTAGGGGATTCCCAGCTTCCTTTGGCGGCAGAGTCACCCCCTAATCCTCCATCCTCCATCCCTACTCCTGCTGAACCCGTGGACCCCCATCCTCCATCCCTACTCCTGCTGAACCTGTGGACCCCCATCCTCTCTCTACCCCGATTGAGGGCAGTATCCCCAATGATCCCTCCTTTGGGAATCCCATCATCGTCTTCTGTCCAGTGGGCTTTTCCGCACCGTCATCCTCACTATTAGAGTATCTTCCTCCTCCATTCGGTATTTTTCAATGGCCGCCACCCTCATTCCTACCCTCCCCTTACCTTTGCCCCCCCCCTAGTTCTTCGTTCCGAGAGTCCAGAGCCGCTCGATTCTCTATCTCTCGTCGAGTTTCTTTTCTCCCTATTCCCCGTCCTTGCTTGGGGCCACCCCCGACTTGGAGCTCTTCTCCACTAAATCCCTGTCATTCTTCCATCCTACCCCCTGCTCCTACTCCCACCTTCAATTGACCCTCTCCATATTTCACAGAACTTCCACCTCTCCTCCCACCACCCACGTCGAGCGACCCCTATCCTCTTTTACAATCCCTCACTCTGAAAGACGAGGTCCCTCCTGCAGCAGACCCATTCGGCTTGCCCTCGGCCATTTTTAGACCCATTCCAGAAGATGGCCTGCCTTCTCTCAGATGGCCAGCCTACCCCTTTGTAGGCACATCTTCATCGGCCCTCTCGCTGGAGGTTCCTTACTCGTCAGCAGCTATGAGTCTTTCGGACTCCCTAGACTCGGTAGGGAACCCCCCTCCCCACCATTGGTCAACTCCAATTATGTTAATCATATGGATGCGGCAGAAGGAGACATCAACCAAGTGTTTCAGGTTATGGGCTTCCCATACTCAGGTCCCGAAGGACCGTTCCACGAGTTTTTCAACGCAGATGCTCAGACTAGATTCAGGTCGCAAGTTCTGTTAATTATGACAAAACCACCGCTATTTCTCTCTCTTCCTTGCCTCTTCCCCTTTTGTTACCTTCTGGTGGGCCCCTTCTTAGGAGGTCACCTCGGTTGGCGCCACATACCACTTCCTCTTAATGTATATTCTTTCTTGGAAAATTCACGGGCTCGGGTTGACCTACAAGAAACAAGTTGTTAGAGATTTTTGCTTCAAATACCGCCCCACCATCTTGGCTTTAACTGAAACCAAGCTCCCTGAGCCCTCACTATCTGTTGTTTGTCAAGTGTGGGGCTGACGCCCATGTAAATTGATAGCTCTACCTGCAGAGGGTGCTTATGGTGGGGTTTGGGTGATTTGGCACCCTTCTGCCCATTCCCTAATCTCAAACCCACATAGCCTCCTACTCGGTCTCGATTCTACTTACCAGAATTTCTGACGGTTTACCTTTGAAATCCTCAGCAGTCTATGGGCCCAACCTTGACTCCAGGCGTTAGTTGCTGTGGGTTGAACTCAACTCGGTGGCTGCCTTACCACACCCCATTTAGTGCATTGGGGGAGACTTTAATATCACAAAGTGGTCATTCGAAAGGAATACCTCCACTAGGATCACACAGGCCATGTCTATTTCTTCGATTTTTGTCTCCTCGAACAATCTCATTGACTTGCCTATCCAAGGAACTCAGTTCACTTGGTCGAACCATTCCTCTTCACCTTCCCTTTCCAAACATGGTAGATTTCTTATCTTCGTGGATTGGGACCACCCCTTTACTAATTCCAATGTTGTAGCCCTACCCAAACCAAACTCCGACCAGTGCGCCATTTTTGCTTAACACCAATCTCGTAGTTAGGGGAGTCAAACCTTTTAGGTTCGAACTGACTTGGCTTGAAGAACCATCTTTACCCTATCTCTTCTCCTCTTGGTGGCATGCGCTGGAAAATAAGGTGGTCGGCTGGGCGGGCTTGAGATTTCAGCAAACTACAGCTGATCAAGAGCAACCTCAAATCTTGCAGTTCACAGTTGCTTAGCAATGTCGCCACCCTAAAGAATCACCAGTTGTAAGCTATACAAGGCTTTGACACTCTGGAAGAGCCCAAACCTCTTTTGGATAGGGAGTTCTTAAGTAGGGTGCAACTCAAATCCGACTATCAAGCCACCCTCAAAAAGGAGGAAATATTTTGATACCAAAGATCTCGCATCAAATGGCTTAAGGTCGGCGACCAGAACACTAGTTTCTTCCATAAACTAGCCAAAGAAGTCAACAATACCGTAGTTTTTTCTTTAGCCCCTAATTCTATAGCCAAAGAAGCATGGTTATCATTAACACCATCCAGAATTCAAATTTTCATGTGGTTGGCTCTCTACCAACGAGTGCTCACAGTCGACCAGCTTCAAAGAAGAGGAATTCCACTCCCCTATCGTTGTGCTTTGTGCATGGATGATGAGGAAACCAACCCCCATCTCTTCTTGCATTGCCGGTTCACCTTCAACATTTAAGGGATACTGCTTAGACTTTTTAATATCAAGTGGGTCCTTCCTGCTACAATACCCCTAAGTTTTTCTTCCATCCAACCGTACCCTTGGCCAAAGGCAAGTATCACCATGTGGAAATTGACAATGGCCTCTAAACTATGAGCTATTTGGATGGAAAGAAACAATAAGGTTTTTAGGGTGAGCAATCCTCCTGGCAAACCACCTTCCCTATAATCAAATGCTTGGTGGTTTTCTGAGCCTCTAACCACCGTATTTTCAAGGGTCTCCACTCCAATGCTTTTGTCCAGGATTGGATCTCGGTCTTACAACACAAATGAAAACACCCCCCCAGGGCTTCCCAATAGATCCCCCTTGGCCAAGGTCTACTCAAGCTTAACTTTGATGGCTGTTCACTTGGTAACCCCAGGCCATCAAGTATAGGAGCCATTTTTAGAGACCATTGTGGCTCAACTGTGGTCTCTATTTGCAAGCCCATAGGTCAAGCAGATTTAATGGAAGCAGAGGCGACAGCGGTGCTCGAAGGCCTAAAACTCATCCAACCCCTAAGCATCCAGACCCTCACCATAGAAGGGGATTCCAAGAATGTCATTAGTTGGGCCTCCAATTCTTCTCCACCTCCTTGGTCTCTGGCTCACATCTTTGATGAGATTAACTACCTGTGCAAGGATATTCTTGTCTGTTGGAAGCATACTTGGAGGGAGGCCAACCAACAAGCGGACGCTCTAGCTAAAGACGCGGCTGCTGCCAATGACCCCTAGAGTTCGAACGGCTTATTTTTCTAGGGAGCTTTTGCTGACTTTGTAACCTTAAAAAGATGGCAATTATGTCTTTTAGTTCTTTCTTTATTTTCTTTTTCTTTGGCTTTGGAGCTTCTGTCCTTGTGGATAGCCCAATCTCTCTAATGTACTCTCTTTCTTATTAATTTAAAGTCAACATTATAAAAAAAAAATTTACAGCGAGACTTTTGAGCTTTAAAATCTTCTCGAAAAAGATGCCAAATCTTTAGGCGATGGTTCTCAAGGAACTTCTAGATGACTGAGCAGCTTGTTCAAGTCTAAATTTTGAGCTTTAAGCAGTAGCCGAGGTCAAAACACCGTTTCTAAGCCTCAGCCAGCTGACAACCCAAAAATACAGTGACAGAGTCTCAACTGAGGGGAAGCCATTAAGAAGCTAACACTCTCAGTATGAAATCACAGAGACAATGATGCCTAGTGTCGCATCAGAATCTTGTTTGCAAAGCAAAGTAGATAGTTCCAAACACTCGTTTTTCAAAAACAAGTTAACTATGCTTCAAGTGAAGCCAGAGTCATGGGATGCTTCCGCTATCATTGATGTAGAATCTATCTGTGATGCAATCGAGTCTTGGACAAATACACTCTTAAGATTAAATTGGATTGAGTAAAACACTCGTTAATTCTCAAAGTTGCATTCTCTTAAAGAGCCTTTTAGGGACTACAGATCCTGAAGACCAATCTCCCTTTTGGCTGAAATTTATAAAATACAGGTTGGCAATCACAAAGAAACTAATTTCTCAAAAATAAAAAAAAGAAAGAGATCGAGAGATGACTGAAATTTGTAGTGTAGCCATGGCAAAAAAAACTCACAGGAGCAGAGTTTCAACTCTTTAATCAAATTTTCTTAAATTCTAACATGAAAATTAGGGATTTATATGGGTGAAATTCATGTTTCATCTGTTGTAGCTGCTGTGAAGCACCTGGGAGTGGTTGGAAAGACAACATGTGTCGCAATGAAGAAGGTATAGAGTTAGGACCTATCATAACACGGTGAAAACACGTTGGACCTATCATAACCATGTGCAAAACCACAAGGGGTATTTTGGTCTTTCTATCTGCTCTGAAAGACTTTCGGCAGGAAAATTTGAATTTGAAGGTGTGAAAATTGCCACAACTCAGGAATAAAATAGAAAACAAATCCAATTAATCATCTACGTTAATCAGACACATGATAATCTTAGTTCTTCGTGGTTTGAAACTTGAGCTCCTTAAACTCCATTTAGGTTTGTTTCCAACAAAAACCAAATCCAATTTGAAATAAAAAATCCTCCACCTGTTTCAAAATTATTTAAATAGTGAAATGGCAAATCAAGAAAGACAATGCTTCAATGAAAATATTTAGAAGACTTGCATTTTCAAGGAATCGACAAACTTGAAATTGTGTACTTTAATGGGTCAACCTCCAATATTGTTGGAAATAAAAGGATAAGCTTCATTGCATTTGATGGACAGAACTGTCATTTATCTTTTGTTTAGTCTTTATTTGTCTTATGTCTCTAAATAAGGGCAGTATTGTCCATAAGTTATAGTTATGGTTATTACTTAATGTTATAAGAGGGGTAGAGGTCACAAGTGGCCTCTAAGCAAATCACTTTCCCACTTTATCTCTCACACGTCTCTCTCTCTCTCCCTTTCTTCTTCTTGATCATCTTTATTTTCTTTCCTCTCTCTTTCTACATCGCACCAAACTATTTTCTTCTCTTCTTTAATTTCAACTAGGGATAACACCATATTGAAACCCTCATCGGTTGTGCTTACACAATGCCCAGGTCTATGGGTTTTAGACATGACCTATGAGCCATAGCCAGCCAAAGCTCAGATGAGTCATGGCACTAGTAGTGCTTCATAATTCAAAGTGGACCAGACCCCCACTGGAGCCAACATTTCACCACAATGTTTTAAGTACATGCTCTCATAAGGCCTTTAAATGGCCATAAAACCTCAACATCTCCTACTTGGCCTTTAAAGGCCATACAATCTCTCTTCCTCACTCTCTCTCAGCCACATCCCATGTACATGCTTGGTGAACACATTCGCCACCAACCCCTTGGCCCAAGGGTCTGCAAGCATGGCCTTTGTGGGAAGATGCGCGACCTCTATCTCGCAGAGTAGGACCTCATTTCGGATGTGGTAATAATGTATTTGGGTTTCTTGTGAAATCATGGCTCCCTAGTCACATGGACTGCAGACTGGTTGTCGCAGAAGATTCTCACACACGAACAACTCACAGGCTCAAACATGAGCTGATTGAGAAACTTCTTCATCCATACAGCCTACATGACTGCCAAACAACATGCCACATATTCAGATTCTATGGTGGATAGGACTACAACATCCTACTTCTTGGACTTCCAAGAAACTACCCCACCACCTAGCATGAAGATATAAGTAGATATCGACTTCATGTCATCAAGGTCTCCTTGATAATCAACATCCGATTACCCCCTGTATGACTATATCCGACCCGCCTCCATATGTGAGTGCATAATCCGTAGTTCCTCTCAAACATCTTAGTACTCTCTTAACAGTTTTCCAATATTCCAATCCAAGATTGCATTGGAAACGGCTAATCACACTCACGGGAAATGACATGTGTGGCCTTGTACCTGACTAGATGTAGGTGAGTGACCCCACTGCGTTGCGATAGCGCATTTTCTCCATGGCTTTTCTCTCAACCTCATCCTTATCAGTTAGGCACATTTGCAGGCTTAACTTGATCTTCTTGTCTACAGGGTTGATATGGACCTACATTTGTCCATTTCAAATTTTTCCAACACCCTCTTGCAATAGGTTGCTTGAGAAAGTTGAATGGTCCTGTTTTGCTTGTTTCTTGTTATCTTTATGTCCAACACATATGATGCTTCCCCTAAGTCTTTCATATCGAAGTGTTGTGAAAAGAAATCCTTAGTCTCCTTCCCTAGAGCCATCGAGCTACTTACAATAAACATATCATCCACATACAATGAAATAAACACTACATCACACCACTTGCCTTGACATAAATGCAGTAATCCTCTTGGCTAGAGGTAAAACCTACTTCAGACAAGATCTCTTGGAATTTTATGTAATTTTATGTACCACTGCCGTTAACTTTGCTTAAGGTCATAAAATAATTTTATAAGTCTACAAACCAAGTCCTCTTTTCCTTTTTCTATGAAGCCCTCATGTTGTCTCATGTAAATTTCCTCTTCAAGCTCCCCATTTAGAAAGATTGTTTTAACATTCATTTGATGGAGCTGAAAGTCAAAATGGGCTACTATGGTAATCAAGATGCTAATTGATGGGATGTTAGGGAAAAGGTTTCATTATAGTCTACCCCTTCTTTTTCAGTGAACCTTTTAGCTACAAGTCTAGCTTTGTATTTCTCAAGTTTTCCCTCAAAGTTCAATTTTCTTGAACACTCACTTGCATCCTATTGGTTTTTGATCACGAGGTAGAGGCACTAATTCCCAAACCCAATTTTGAATAATGGAGTGGTATTCTTCACTCATGGCTTTTTCCCATTGGTTTCTTTCAGGACTAGATATGGCTTTTTTATAGGTTGTAGGCTCATTGTCAAATTCATCCCCAATTCTTTCATAGTCTTCCCCAAGGTAAGTGAAGAACTCAAGTGGTCTACTAATTTGGTTGCTTCTCCTAGGGGGTTTGTGGTTCGGGTTCTCGAATCTCAATCATGTCAACAGTCATCTCAAAGAGATTAACCTTATTGTGACTACATCTTGTTTCGAGAAATTCATCATCAAAGAAATAAGCATCCTCACACTCTAGGACTACCCTATTCTCTAGGTTGAAGAAACAATAGCCTTTACCATGGTCTGGGTATCCTATAAAGATGCACTTGACAATTTTATGATCAAGCTTGGTTCGGTTTTGGTATAAGATGAGAACATGGGCTGAGCATCCCCACACTTTTAAATGGTCAAGGGATGAAGCACGACCAATAAATATTTCGTGTGAAGTAAGTGGAGTTGCCTTAGTGGGAGAGCGATTGAGGATATACCTCGTCGCCAATACTGCCTCTCCCCAGAATTCTAAGGAGAGCTTTGCATGTCCCATCATGCTCCACACCATCTCTACCAAGGTCTTATTCCGTCTCTCGGCTACACCATTTTGTTGTGGTGTATAGGGCATGGTAAATTGATGAATTATGCCATGCTTTACACACATCTCTTTAAAGAGTTGTGAAAAATACTCATCATCCCTATCGGTTCTTAGGACTTTGATTTTCATGTTGGTTTGGTTTTCTACCTCGGCTTTATAATCTTTAAAATGGTCTAGGGCTTTGGACTTGGAATGTAGCAAATAAACATCGCCCAATCGCGAGTGATCATCTATGAAAGCGATGAAATATTTCTTGTGGCTTTTGGTTGCCATATTCATGGGATCGGATATATCATTGTGGATGATTTCTATAATGTCAGAGGCTCTTTGAGCTTTCGTAAAAGATTTTTTTGCCAATTTTCCTTGCACACGTGATTCACAAATTTTGGATAAGTTCCTTTTATAATTCGTTTATGATTTATATGCCCTAATCGCATATGCTATAAGTAAGCATCATTCTCACATTCAGGGGACGAGACATCAGCAACTGGATTCTTTATTTCAATTTCAAAGAAACCATCCTCTAGTATACTGGTTATAACAACTTCCCATGAGTCTTAACTGTCACTTATCAACAACCAAAAAAATGACATAGTCGGCCTTTGCCAATTTTGGTACTGAAACCAAATAATTCCTCATTTCGGGAGAATATAGTGTTTGCTTTAAGACCGCTACTCCATTTTTCAAATTCCTAACATAATCCCCAAAGCGCCAAATCTTAGTCTTTTGATTTCCACCCCATGTATATGAATTGCTCACCGGAATCTACCGGCTGGAAATTACGATATCCTTCCTTGGAGTAGCACCCTTGACATCGGTTGTAGCACTTGGGTTGCAGCACCTGAGTTAAAGTACCAAGTAGCACCCTTGACATCGGCTAGCATAGCTTCAAATACCACACAAGGGTGTTCTCTATTCCCCCTAACACTATTATTTTTCTCTCTACAAAATATCATTGTCCCACATTACCGCATTTATGGCACTCCCTTTTATCTCTAGGCTCTCTATTTTTCGGCTCCCTCTCCCCCTTTTGTTAATCTTAATTTTCTTTTTCGTGTGACTGAAATTTCCTTTGCCCTTACCTTTTTTCTTAAAATTATGAGCATTAGGCTTAAAGTTAGCATGAACTGCATAATGAGGTGCAGGTATCAACACACTTTTCCTCTCTTCCTCAACCCTAAGGATCATAAGCTCCTCTAACTTGGGAGCAATCTCTCGGGCAGAGAGATGATATAAACACCTCCCAAGAAGTTGGGAGTGTTCAACAGATGACAAACTTGCATAGGCTCAAGGGTCTTCATGTTGATGGCTTTGAGCTCACGAATCAAAGCCCGGAACATGTGCAAGTGCTTGGGAAGCTTGGCTCCTTCAACCATTTTCAGATCGTGATAGTTCTTTAATGCAAGGGTTTGCTTGTCTAGAGAAGGATCAACAAATTCCTTCTCTAGCCTTGCATGTATAGATTTCGCAGACTTCAAGTTCTCGTAATCCGATGCATAAGAATCGTACATCGAAACAAGTAGTGTATGGTTGGTAAGCATATTCTTCCACTCCCATTGTGCATATTTATCTCTTATGTGTTGTCTTTCATAGGCATTTTTCTCTTAAAACTGGTGGAAGATCTTTGGTAAGCATATCGTGGAGATCTTCCTCATAGAGGACATCCCACTTTACGCTTCCAAGACGTAGTTCCTCATCGAATCTTTTTTATTTCAAGAGTTCGGCCATAAAACTCTTTGCAACCATGACTTTTAAATCAAATTACGACAAGATAAAAAAAATAAAAAAACAATGGCAGCAAGAAGACCTAGCTCTGATACCAATGAAAGGTGGACTATGTATCTGGGCAAGTCAAAACTGATTAAAATAATTCTTTTTTTTTTTACATCGCCAACTGAATCAATCACACGTGCTCGAATATAATATATGAAACAAATAAAAATCCAATGACTCTCACTTGCTTGCCATTAAAACAAAATTACATTCACATCATAGATTTGAAAATTTCATAAAAAGATGTAATTGAATTAAAAGAGCATGAACCAAGAAATTACCATATACTTTACTTCAGGTTAGCCCAAGGACTTAGCAGACCCCACATCGGGCCTCCTCCACCAATGGTAGAGAATGTAAGACTTAATTGATATAGATTTAGTACTTTCTCTACATACTATTTTGATGGGAATAAATCTATGAAAACTGAGGGATAAGGGTCATTCCTATAATCATGATGGCTAATCTAAAGAATGAATGGATGACATCTCTTCACCCTACAGGTCTCCAAGATCAATGGTCAAAATTAACTCTCAAAACGATGGCAAAACCCTAACCCTAGAAACCCTAGCTTCTCATTCTCTACACACTTGATCTCAATCATTCTCTCTCTGAGACCCGACATGGCGCGTGCTAAGCCCTTGGGGATAACCTGAGACAAGTTATACCGTAATTTCCTGGTTTATGCTCTTTTGATTTAATTGTATCTTTTATGGAATTTTCAGATCTATATTGAAAATGTAATTTTGTTTTAATGGCAAACAAGTGAAAGTTATTGGCATTTTATTTGTTTCACATATTATAGTTGAACACTTATGAGTGATTCGGGTCGCAATACAAAAGAGAAGGTAAAAAATTTTAATCGATATTAACTTGCCCAGTCACATAGTCCACCTTTCAATTCAGCCCCTAGATTGAGTTATATTTATTTGACTGTAAAAAGAAAGATCCTATATTGTATTTATGGCTTTGTTTCTTATTTGCAGCATTGTTTTATGGTCCTTATAAGTGGAATGCAGATATATTAATAAAAGAAAAGAAAATTATTTATTTTATTCCCTGAAATTCCAATTAGCCACTTCTTTCGAAGGATCTGCCCTTCCAGGCAGCCAGTCTAGGCTAGAATCTATGTAAGATGGGACCCACAACTATCTTCATGGTTGACCTGGGAAAAGGGGTGAATACCATGTACATCTTTTGATCAAGCTATCAGATTTAAAGTGTCAATAACTCCAATGGACATTGCTCAAACATGGTAAATTATGAGAGTCAAAGTCATACCTTATCCTCTAACCCTTGGAATAAAATTACAGGGCAAGAAAATCTTTCAACGAAGTTGATAGGTGATCTATCATAGAAATTCTTTTCAGCACCTGCAAAATTAAAGATAGCTAATCAACTGAAACAACGAACCAATTCCGAGAAAAAGATTATGCATATAACTACTTACCAAGAAGATTGTCAAGATAACGAGACTCAAACTTGTGTGTGCTTTCCTTTAACAGGCGCAAATCAGCAACCTGCAAATTTTATGCATCATGAAGGGCCCCAGAGACTTATCAGAGTTATTTTCGACTAGGAGTGGAAAAGCTTTAAGAACCTGAACTTTCTAACTAAAAAAATGAAGTCTTCCAGATTTAAGAAGTCTTCTGATGATTCAGCCAAGCCATGCATCACAAAACTAAAGTCTAAATGCTTGACAGTTATCAATACAGAAAACTTTGAATCTTTGAGCTCAAATTTCATCCATCATCAATCAATGAAAATGCATTTATGTGAAATTCATGTGAAATGCTTTACTAGAACATCATCAGTCACTTACACCAAACAATGAAGCACCAGCCTTAAATGTCTGGCTGAAAGCAAGAGCAGCAAGTGTAGTGTAACCCCCTGCTGATCTCCCTGTTATACAAAGTTGTTCCCCATCTGCCTTCCCACTGTCAACCTGCAAAAAACAACTTGATTCATCAGTTTCAGTTTAAAGCAACTGCTTTACATTCCAGATTAGCCATGGTTAAGCCAAAAGAAACTAAGGAACATAAAATTTACAATAATTACCAGGAATTGTGCACAACTGCAACAGTCATTGACATCAACAATGCCCCAGTTTCCCAAGAGTCTTTCTCGATACTCCCTGCCATAACCTTCAAGCAATACATGCCTAATCGGTTAATGTATTTTGAACCCTTGTTATGAGAATCTCCTATGATAAATTTCAAGTACAACATATATAAGACTGGTAATTTCATGTCAGAATGTATGACATCGCTTTCACCTGAACTCCAAAGCAAAAAGAAGTTTGCATTCATGGCAACATGCACGTCACTGAGCACACTCGCATAAATGCTTTCTCGTGCATTTAGTACTCGTGCCTCAATCATCTTTATCCAAGATTTCATGTCAACAGCTAGAACAACTTAAAAAAGGGTAAGGTTAGGACCAACCAGTGCTTCCACCATAGTTGACATCTACAAAAGCCCATCCTCGACTAGTCCAGTACTGAATACTCAAATCCAATGTTCCATGTGATTCACTTGTAGGACCTCCTGCAGAATTTTACAGAAAGTGAATGCAAATTCAAACAGAAGATTTTCTTAACGAACTCTCTACATGATTCACACAGACCTCTTTTAAACCAAGAACTATACATTGATCGAAAGAACTATCATATGCACATAGGGCAAATGTTGTTTAACCTAAATCGCTAAAATCCACCCTTATTCCCTGTTGTTTCCACAATTTACCACTATTATCGTCACATATTTCCTTCTAAACATAACATATTTTCCTTTCTCAACAAAAACATGAAACATAAGCCTTTACATTCAGCAAACTCCTTCAAGAAACAATTAAAAGGGCGCAAAAAAAAACCATGAACAGATTTGACTGAGAAGTTTGAAGACTTTGTTGCATCTTTTCCATCAGTATAGCTCCTTATATGCTAAATCACTTAAATTATTCTTTACTTGAAGAATCATCAAACTATTAGTGAACAGATAATGTTCCAAAAGAAGCACATCATTTACCATGGCTTTTCAATAACAGTGGAGGTTTTTCACCAGGAGTAGCATCATACAAGGGGTTGAATGGGGGATAAAAGTAGGCATATGCCTTTTGTCCTTGAACTTCTGTAGGAAACTCAATTATCTCTGGCAAGCTGATATATGGTTTAAAGTGCAAAGAATCCAAAGAGGAAGAACACCAAATTGTAGTGAGGTCCACCACCTTTAACTCCATGCCATCTAAGGTCAGCTGGGTAACTCAGAAGGAAAAAGAGGATGAATAAAAACATGTTAGAATATAAAAAAAAGAGAAATTGGAAACAAGATTCATGTAGCGGACCCTAAATAATTGGGATAAGGCTTGGATGATGATGATGAATATAAAAAAAAGAGTAAATAAGTGTCTTTTACAATAGAAAAGAGAAGAACCTCATAAACACAAACAAATAGCGCAACATGCCTTAACAATAGATGAAGGGTGGCTTGAAGATGCAGCCACGATGTACAAGCATCTGTCTTTTGTGATCTGCAGAAGACAAAATCAGTATATGCCAAACTGCGAAAGAATGCAATGAAATACAATGCAATCTATCTTCAAAAGATCAACTTTTTATGTCATAGAGGCAATCTATTATCAACAACGGAATCATTTTCTTGTCTGATGAAGGGAGAAAAGATTTGAATGTTAAAGAAGCATACAATGTCATTAATATCTGTGAAAGGAACATCAATGGATGTGAAAGAGCCTAGAACAGTGTCCAGGATTCCTAGATATGATTTCCCCTTCTGCCTGTAAATCATCACTCAATAAATTAAATTACAATAGAAAAATAAGATCACAACTCAATACATAAATATAAAGAAAAGACAGTTCTATAATAATTACTAAAGAATTTTGCAAAACCTGTAGCTGCAAGCAATTAAGGTGGCTTGCCCATTTTGATGAATAAAATCATAGGAGTTGATACCAAAGACCCAAAATGGTCTGCTGAATTCAGCATCCAATGTGTATAAGGGTTGTATCTCATTATTGTGTTCTATCTGTAAGAAATGATAACTGCATATCAGCTACATTGATTTGCAAAGAAAGTTCTGACAAATTTCAAATATAATAATTTTGATTAGCTGATAGACTACTAAGCAAGCTTATTCCTCTAATAAGACTCATGTATATCGACCATATATAACATAATAAAATCATCAAGTATGTGCTCCATGTATACACTTCAGTAACATTAAGACCATTTCATGTCAGTAATTTAAACCTAGGGCTTGGGTGAGGAGTCGTCAGGGTTTTGAGCCTGAGTCAACAGTCCAACTAGGCCAAGACTCACCAAGAATTGGCCTAATCTTTATGGAAATAACAAAAGGTCCATGACCTTGTGAGACAAGTGTGAGTCTTGGGGTTTCTGGACCAGATCCAGCACCCTGCTGGGACCAGGTGACTGGTATATCTGAGAATGAGTCATTGAGTTTTAAAACACTGTTTCATAGTGTTTCCTCGAACCTGCAATTTTTTTAAGTGTCATAGAATATGAAGAGAACAACAGAAAGCTACACCAATCAGTACAGTCCAAATCATGCTCAAGTTAGGGTCATATGCATGAAACATCTATAAGTTCCACAAATATTTGTTTATCAGCCCCCATTCCCAATAGAAAAATATTTCGTATAAGGTTGACAACTTATATTGTAGAATTAAGGAATACCTCAAAAATACATCGAAAAAGACTATTTTGATGTTGGAAAACCATCTAATTGATCATCTTGACATTGAGATGCATAGATATAGAAAAACGAAAAGATTCTAAGTCCCAAAAATAGAACATCTTGATGTACATTATCTGGACAGTCCATTTTCAAGATTTTCATGCATTTATAGATCAGCTTGATTTAAACCATTTTTTAGAGCTTAAGCTTTTATAATTAGAGATGAAAATAGATTTTCGGGCCACCCTAAGAACTTTCGATACCAAAATTGTATCTTATGACAATGTTTGGAGGTGCGCCATACTTCGGTTGTTTAAGGTTGTGACCTTATGCAAATTACACCCTTCTCAATATTCATATTTGAAATATAATGTTCCACATTTATAGGAGCAGTAAAAAATGTGTTGTGAGCCAATCAGCTCTTTGGGTATGTCATACCTTGGGACAGGAACTAATCCTCATGGAATGTTTTACTTCGATAACTTTATTATTTACAAGTGGTTCATTTAAGGGAATGGTTATTTCATTATCTAGGAATCTCAGGACTTCATCCCTCCAAAAATAAGGTAAGAGGTTACAACTGGGAAGTGACTAAAATCAATTTTTATCCAGGATTTTCACTGGGAAGTGACTAACAAAGGTGACAAAGCGAAGAGATTTCTGCTCATGATTTGGAATCAAAAGGCTCTGAGGATCTTTTAGACTACTGTTTGGGAACTGTTTATGCAATGGGTGGGGTTATTAAATTTACAGGTGTAATAAACTGAATTTTTCCTTCATAAGAATTACAACAAATATAAATAAATAATAAAATGAACTCCTTTCTTTAATCATTAGAATGATCTTACACAACAAAATTCCACACAATGTAATAAGAAAATGACAAGCAGCGGAACGTTTGATTTGTTATCATGCACCTTCTCATTACAAGGTTTAGATGAGAGCCCTCTCCATAGGCCATTCTTATTATATTTTTTTGTGAACAATTACAACAGGACAGGAACACCCTAATAAGAACATGGGAATACTATCAACAAGAAGAACAATAATGACTAAAAAAGCCCCAGCCATGTCTTCTCCACCATTTTACTGTACCATCAGTTGTAGGAAAGACATGATCATTACGGTACAAGGGCGAGGCAATATGTGGATTAAAGGGGAAGCTGCCTTGTTTCGACCTTTGATGCAAATCAGATCATGGAATAGCAGAGGCGAAACTATGACCAAATTTGAGTAATGAAATTATTTTTTATTCAATAAAGTCCTGTCTGGTGGGGATAGAAGCGCAGCTCGAAGCCTGCTTATTCATGCAGGCTGCTTGATGCCGAGATTCTCACCACGGATATAGACAATAGTGCCAATCTTTGTGTGCAAATGGCATATCAGTGATGGTGCCATTTCTTAAAAAGGGCGTTACTGCAGCAGAGTAGGACCATATATGAGACTATGAGAACTTCGAATAAGATCAATCAAGCTTGTAAGCCTCTATACACCTCGCACTCAGCAAAGTACCTAGCATTATTTCGAAACAGAGCTCATAAAGGTTGTCTCCTTCATTGCCACTAACACTCCTTATGCAGTGGGTTGTCGCTGCATCCTGGCAGGAGCTGGTTGCTCTCTCGAATCCCATAAAAAACAAATTACTGAACTAGTGAGTGACAAGATAATACATAAATACATACACTGAGGCAGGGCAATAATTCCAACGTATATGACCATTTGGAATACATACACTGAGGCAGGACAATAATTCCAAGTATATGACCATTTGGAGAAAATATTAATCTACTAATAACGACGCAGCAAACTTTTTAAATTACATTTGTATAGTCATCTTTTGTAAACAAATTTGCAATAGCATTATTTCTTTGAATTCATCATACATTACTGACAGAAAGGGAGTTAGTTCATTTGAAATAAAGACCAGTCACAATTATAGAATCTATACAAATGATAAATTCCTCATTATATTCTTCACTTCAAAGGAAATACAATTTAATACATGAATGCTGATCAATATTGTTGTCGAAAACATGCATGACAAGATAACTAATAAACTGCAGTAAAGATGGGATAAAGTCATTTCAGTAAGTATGCAAATATTTAGGTATGTGTCTATGTATATGTACAGACATGTGCACACACACACACAGAGGAATTAAACCATATAGTTATATAGAGAGACAACAGACCCATTTATACAAATTCCAAAAACCATTCTTCCTGTCTGTTATAAAGAAGAGCTCTCCTGCACAAAATCAAAACAAGAGTTTAAGGATTGTACATAGAATGTCACGTAATAGACATTTAGAAAGCCAATATGTGATGATAGTTCCCAATGGTACCAATAGAAGGGAGCATGAAGTCAGACATGCCATTACTGCATTTAACATTGTAATGATGTAGCAAAATGGATTGAGCCAAAAAAAAAAAAAAACTTCTATAATGTAACTATGCGGCACAGAATTCAAACTTTGATTTGACCAAAGTCAAAGGAATTCAATGGACACAAACTCCGATATCATTGACTTTCCAAGTCATATTAACCAAAAATATTCAAACAAAATATTCATTTGCCAGAAAATTTGCATCAGTTGTTGATTAACGTTCGATTTCTGTCATGCTTCATTCAAGTCATCCAACCCCGCTCCTTGCCATACCCTCATGAAGTTAGACATGTTCCTCGTAACCACTTAGTGGGAAAAGGCCTTCCTAGGAACCCATTTGAGGGGCGCTATCCAAAAGCATCTCCAACCACTCCCCCAATCTTCTGGATTCAGAGTCTATGCCCAGGGAGCCTTCTTGTTTCAGATTTGAGCTCCTGTAGCTAGAAGAACCTCAATTAGATAGCTTCATACGGCAGTGGCTGTATTCTTTTTTGGTGTTTTGTTGGGCTGGTTTCATATTGTTGAAGAAGTTCGAATTGCTGATATCTAAGCTCAAATCCTGGAGCTACCGCCAGTTCAGTGCCATCCTTGCAAAGGACTGCCACCTTTGTGAAATTGAGGAATTCAATTCCAAGAGCAATCTCCTGAAGAGAGGTCAAACAAACCTGTGGCAAAATTATAACACAACAAAACCGCAAAGTAAGAATGGATTTTCAGGACCGGTGTCCGAGAGTTCAGTAGTTGAAGGAAGGGGATCGGAATAGAGCCTTTTTCACAAAATTCCTAGCTGTCATAGGTGCGCCAAGTCCATTCTCCAAATCATCGACCAAGGATGTTCAAATACAGAACTATGGGACGTAGCTCCAGTAATCAAAGATTTTTCAGGAAGTTTTGTAGAGCCCAAACGTATACAAGGACAATGCTTACGAACTTAAATTTCAGAATGTAATCTGATAGTGAGCTGCCTCCTGAGAGGTCTTTCACAGAATCCAAGATCCACAAGGCCATTTAATTTTATTCGAGTATTTAACTTTTTCTTTGATGATTAAGAAAAAAAGAAATAAAAGGAAAAGAAGAATCCAAACACAAAATTGCAGAAGTATCAAATGCAAAGTGATATCAAAGAACCTGATTCAGATGGAAAGTCTCTGCTGCAAGCTTCAATGATGAGGTTAGTCACAGTAATTGTAAAATCATTCATAAGATACCGATACTTTCAACGAATGACTAAAATACTCAACTATGCCGCCACTTCCTAAATGGGATAGACTTTCGTAAGGGAAAAACTATGCCCTCCTTGTGAGTAGAGATAGCATGAAGCTAGTGATTATACATGATCCAAATATATCACAACCAAAATTTGTGATGGTCCATTTTGGTTTCAATTATACAAGTAGAATAATAGAATATACCTTGCATGGACCATTTCGGTTCAGTTGGAGACTCTACTAAGGTTGAATCACAACCAGCCACACAAATGCGATTACATACATCTCTGCAACGAAGTATAACATAAAGCACAAAAAAAAATTATTTTTCTATAATGAGAAAAATTAAAGTCTAATAGCTCAACAAAACAGAGAACATGTATTACAGCCTAGATATTATAATTTATTCTTTCCCTTTTGTTATAGTGGTATTCAAGTCTAGGGCAACCAAAAATTTAACATGCTCTTAAAAGTCATACCATGACGCCAACATGCAAATATAGCGCCACCTCAAGTTTCTTGAAGTGTCCTCCTATTCAAGGCAGCAGCCTAGATTTAATAGGCTGCAATGGCACGTGGGCTCAAGCCTGGCCTGAATTTTTATAATTGGCCATGTGCTAAGCCTGAACCTGGCCCATGGTGCAAGTAGGGCTGCTCGTAATTGGCAGCCCTACACTTATAAGGCTGCCAATGGACCGGTTCCAGACAAGTCCAGGATTGGCTAGAGCCAACCTAAGCATCTAAAGCCAATCGTCGGAGAAGTTCGAACCCAAAAGAACGAAAGTTCAGGAAAGAGAACAGATATTATTTTAATTTCGATCGAGTAAGAGAGGGATTTATCACCTTTTGGCACTAAATCTCAAGGCTGAAACACCATTCCCATTTTCAGAGACAGAATGGACCCTTTCTTAGCAAGTAATTTTAAGGATAGAAATATATCACTAGGTTTCTGATTTCTAAAATTAGATTTGGGTTCAAGTGAAGAAAGAAATATTCTTAGGGGTAGAAAGAGACTTTTAGGATTCAAGTGAAAGAAAAGGTATTGAATAAAGAGAGCAGGGTTTGAAGAGGGATAAAAAAATATTGATTAAGAGAAAAATTTTAATTAAGGAAAAAGTGAGCTGGATAGATTTGGGATAAGGTAGATTTTAAGAATAGAAAGAGATTCTTAGGGTTCAAATGAAAGAAAAGGAATTGTACAAGGTCTGATTTAAATTCTTCAAATCTGATTTGAATGAAAAATTAATAAGAAGAATGGAAGAAACAAGAACTTGTCTATGGCATGAAGAAAAAAGAGAGGAGACGAGAGATTTAGAGTTTGAAGAAATAGAGATTACACGATGATTACCAAGATTAGAATGATTACCAAGATTAGAAATAGGTTGATCTTAACACTTGGATCCATTGTCACGCCCCAAGTTTTATAACACTAACATTCCTGACGTGTGACAGTCTATTCTTAAACTATAGATAGAACAATTCAGAATTTCCACTATATATTGCACCAAAACTGATTTTTCCATTCAAAAATTTCCAAATTTGTACAAAGTCTACTCACATCTTGTATTAACATGAAAGTCTATATGTATATACAATTTTGATAGAACCAAAGTTACAAAGGCGAACTTTAACCATGACTACAAACTTCTTCCAAGCTACTCCTGTTGTACGAACGAATAATAAGGCTGCAATCACTCTGAAAAGAATTCACAATAGTTTGATGAGTTTTACTACTCAATAAGTGATCGTCATAATCCTTAAAAATCATAATTGGAAAATGTAAATATTTTCTAAAGGAATGCATATTGAAACAATATGAGGAAGAGCATACATGGATAACTATTCAAAATTCTTATACAGTTTAACATAATTTCAAAAGTTTTGAATGCATTTTAAACCATATAAGGAAGAGCAAAAATACACAATTTAACATAATTCAGAAGATGTCAAAATACCCTACTAGAGTCCCAAGTAGATCACCAATATACCCTATCAGCGTCCTAGATGGGTCCACTTAATCACTGCCGACGTACCGGATAGGTCCACTTATTTCTCACCGGCATACCGAATGAGTCCACTTAATCCCTATCGGCATACCGGATAAGTCCACTTATATCTCACCGACGTTCCGGATGAGTCCACTTAATTCCTACTGGCGTACCGGATAGGTCCACTTATATCTCACCGGCGTACCAGATAAGTCTACTTAATCCCTACAGGTGTATCGGATAGGTCCACTTATATACTTAAAATATCTTTGAAACTCATTATCACTAAATATCAGGAAACAATAATATCGTATATTCAAAATATCTTTGAAATCATTAACATGACTTCACATGAAGCAATTTATATCAATCACTTTCATAGACATTTCCATAAATAACCAATCAAATATTTTGACCTATAGTTTCCAAAAGGTAGCAGTTCTGCGAGATATTATTGAAATTTAATATGATAAGCAATCTATTGACAATAGAAGAACTCTTATGGAAATCCAGAGTTAAGTACTGAATTTTCAACTATCTAAAATCCTTAACAATAAAAGGAAATATCACAAATTTATTAAATACGAAAATACAATTTTTTTCAAATAATCATGTTACAGGAACGTGTAAAACTTTTAGCGTTTAAAATTCACATACGGAAATATTGCAATTTAATTAAATGCAAAAATACAAATTTTTAAATAACTGTTTTACAGGAAAATAAGGTCACTTGCACATAACGCTTACAGAATCTAAAATTCATACTGATAGACGGAAATATTACAATTAAATACAGAAATACAAGTTTTTATGTGACTATTTTACAGGAAAATGAGATTGCTTACTTTTATATGTCACGAGATAGGTATGTTGCTACTGTCGCCAGAATAAGACTGGGATTAATGGCATTCAGCTAAAGGTATGGGTAGAGAGACCAAATGAGTTTATATAATTATATGTTCATATAAGAGAGAGAGAGAGAAATATTATATGCCTATGAGAGAGAGAAGAACCCTTATGAGGAGCGAAAAAATTTATATAATTGTTTTTATGAAAACATTATGAGAAAGAGAGAATATATTATGAGAGACATTCTTGAAATTTAATATGATAAGCAGTCTATTGACAATAGAAGAACTCTTATGGAAATCCAGAGTTAAAAATTGAATTTTCAACTATCTAAAATCCTTTACAATAGATGGAAATATCACAAATTTATTAAATACGAAAATACAATATTTTTCAAATAATCATGTTACAAGAACGGGTAAAACTTATAACGTTTAAAATTCACATACGGAAATATTGCAATTTAATTAAACGTAGAAATACAAATTTTTAAATAACTGTTTTACAAGAAAATAAGGCCACTTGCACATAACACTTACAGTATCTAAAATTCATACTGATAGACGGAATTATTACAATTAAATATAGAAATACCATTTTTTATATAACTATTTACAGGAAAACGAGATCACTTACATGTATATGTCACGAGATAAGTATGTTGCTATTGTCGCCAGAATAAGACTAGGATTAATGCCGTTTAGCTAAAGGTATGGGAAGAGAGACCAAATGAGTTTATATAATAATATGTTCATAAAAGAGAGAGACAGAGAGAAATATTATATGCCTATGAGAGAGAAAAATCGTTGAGAAAATTTTTATATAATTGTTTTTATGAGAACATTATGAGAGAGAGAATATATTATGAGAGAGAGAGGAACATTATGAGAATACATTATTATGGGAACAATATTATTTTTTTATGAGAATGAGAGAGAAAAATTCTATTTTTAAGAGAACATTATCATTATGAGAATAATACTATCATTATGAGAATAATACTATCTTCATGAGAATATTATGAGAACAATGTTATGAGAAAATAATATTAGAGAAAAATTATTCATTATGGGAACATTGTGAGAGAATAAAAATTCGTCATGAGAGAGAAAGAACTTACAAGAAAAGAGAGAAGACCCACATGATTAGATATGATGAGACTATGAGGGGTATTTAAAGTGAGAGAGAGCCCTTCTCTATGTGACACAAGTTTGATTATGTGTCCTTTTATTTTTGTTAATTCCTTAATTGTATGTGCCACCTCATCAAAATGAATACTTCATGATTGACACGTCACCTCACGCTTATAATCATCTTTAATTTATTAATATTTTTGGTGTAAAAACGTGTAAATGAAAAGTTTGTAAAAGTATGGTCCCATGGTGTTTTTCATAACACAATGGACTAGCATTCCAAATTATTTCTTTACATAGGTATTTTATTATTCAGTTCCAAAAATTTAGGGTCATCACATCCATAATGCTTTGAAACCATGAGAAACTTTATCAAGAAAGGAAGAGAAGAAGGAGAAGAGGAAAAGTGTATAGAAGGAAGAAGGTTGGGTCATTCCATTTAATCAATGTGGGGATGTACAGTAATACATACCGGTGTTAGGATTAAGAGCAAGTCACACTTATATACGTGAGGGACATTGCATAAATAAAAGACATAAGAATGGTGAATATTCCAACTACACTCTAATACAAAGAGAAAACATCTCATAAAATGTAGAGCAAGAAATGGAAAATATTAGAATGAGTGGGTTCACAATGACAAAAAAGGATATCTTTATCCTTGAAATTCTAGAACATAAAGAACCACCAATCACAACCTACCTCCCTAAGAGTGTAAAAAAATGAAATATGACCAAGTAACTTCTACAATTTTAGTCTAATGAAACAACCATAACTCTAGAACCATTTATTTGATTTGACAGGTAAGCATGCAAGAAATGAAAGGAGCACACATGAAGTCTTCTTCTTACCCGTTCTTAGAGATATCCGCAACCCAAATTTCTGCCTTATCCCAGTGCATGTTTGGATGACTCCATTCAACCCATGCAATTCTTTTTCCTTCTGGACAAATCCTTGGGAAGGCATAGAAATCATTGCCACTTACCAATACTTTTGGCTCTTCCAAAAACAAGATTCAAAGTGTCAACAATAGATGGATAGAGGTCTATAAGGAAGAATGAAAGATGAAAGAAAAAGGACTCATTAAATGAAGAAGCCTAACAAATATCTTCTTACACTTAATGATGCTAGTCAGCAATATTGGATTGGTATTGATGAGTGAGAAAAGTACATTAACATATGGCACACACTCCCTTGGAAATATAGAAGATATAACTACTTTACAACACAAACATGTGAAGATAATTTCTATTAAATCAGAAACGTAGCATCAAAAGCCTATTTGTGGAGACCATTTTGGACATCTATAAGAACTCCAACTACTATTAGGGTTTGTTTAATACTTTTGGATAATATTTTTGATATGGATGTGAAATTGGGCAGGTATATTCCCTGACCAAGCTCAAAGTTCAAAAGAAATTTTTTCGAACTTTGTGCCACACCCTAGCGATCAAATTTCATATCGGATGGTCATAGGCAACTGTGACCTCCTTGTACCATAGGTAAATAGTCTCATTGTATACAATCCCTTCGGAGAATGGCCAGATTAAAATTAGTTCTTGAGATTTTGGGCCACTAGATTTCTACATACATGATGTGGCTTAGCACTGAGGCACTTGACATTGAATCAAAGTGGTAGGGTTAGATATGGGCAAGGTTCGCCCAGGCAGGGTTGAATGGGGGCCCAACCCAACCCTATCCCTAATAAAGCGTGCACAGTAAACTTTTGCTAGGCACAGCACCAGGCCGGCCCAACCTGTTCCTATTGATTCCTAGCTGCCCAAACCACGGGCCTTCTTGATAGTTATTGTCCTCATCAAAGTATGCTTCTCTACTTCGCATAGCTTTTGTGTTATATTCTCTTTCCTACGATGCATCCATCCCTCCCTTCAATGCAGGATCATTTCTCTACAGCATGCTAATCATATTCTTTTCATCAAACTCTCCATCCAGTCTAATATATCCCCATCCCTCTTTCCCTCCACAAATTCATATGAGTGTTCTCTCCAACTAGACATATTCCCCCGCCCCCCTCTCTCTCTCAACTAATACTAGTATTATCTCCCCCTAAACCAATATGTATTCATTCTTTCCCTCTGTCATATGTATTCTATTTCCCACCCGATCTCTCTCAAAACATAAGAGAGTCATCTCACCCTAAAACCCACACATATATCCCTTCCCCTCTCTCTTTCTCTATCATCCAAACATTCTCTCTCTTTCTCTCTCTCTCTCTCTCTCTCTCTCAACATTCACAAGAAGATCAAAGTACTCCCATATCTTGTATGTTATTTTGCTGTCACCCATTTTTTTGATAAGAGCTTTCCAATTTATAAAGTATCTTTCATGATTCCTAGGGCAGCCCAGTCAAAACCATTGTTCTATTACTTGTAGATTCATTGTACAAAGTGGAGAAAAAGGCAGAAGATAGTGTTGTTCATAGTTCATTGTGAGAGAGAGAGAGCGAGATATAGAGAGAGAAGAACAACCACTACATTTAGCTCAATGTCTTACCCCCATTTAAAAAGAGATGAATTGGGGTAAGGGAGAGAGGATCCTGCCATAATCTATTCAATTGTAGCAGGGCTCGCCCATTGCAGATAATCCTCTACCTAGTTACTCCACCAACACAATCACAGCATGACCAGTGACCATATTATTCACCTTTGAGTCTTTGCATGACAACAGAGAACTTGTGGCAATGCTTTGCTCTCCCTGGGTTATGGAAGGGCACATGTACACATTATTTCTGTCAAGTCAAACAAATGCTTGTTTTATTGGGGTTTGAAACCTTTATATGTCTGAACACTTATTCCTTATTAAACATCTGTTTTGTTTTCCCCAAGTGTATCCTCGAGCTTTATCTTTATAGATTCCTCTCAGTTTGAGTAGGAGTTTTCTCCACATGGGTACCTAGAGCAGCACATGAGTAGGAAGTGGGGTTCTGAATGGGATATAACAGGCTCCATTACTCTCGCTATAGTGTGTTAATAGGCCTTGGCTAGATAAGTGAACCCGCACACCATGGACTGGTTGTATTTAATCCCATGATACACATCATCGAAGAGGGTCCACAGGTATCTCATCCAAATCGGCTGTAACTAGGGTGGATGTTATTGGTTTGCATGGAGATGAACAAAGCTCCTGGATGTAGGATGATTAGAGAGAATTCCAAATCTAATTGATGTTCTGTCATGGAATCCCAATTAGAAGAGGAAGTTTCTAAAGAAGGTTCTATTTGACTCCACATCGAATTGGAAGAGTGTTCGACGTATGAATCTTCCAAAGGATAATGGTGCATTATCCACCCTTGATTCATGATGGCCGGAAAAGTTATGGATGGCCCTACTCAAATCAGGAATCTCCCCTTAGAATTATAAAACAAGTTCCCTTTATTGAAAGGAATGGCAATGTGGAACTCAAAGTAGTAAATTCAAAATTTTTCTCTTTCTTTTATTCAATGTACCTGAATTCCACTTGCATGGACCACTATACACTTCTGTAAATCAAAATTAAAACCCTAAACACAGCCTAGGATCTTTACTGCCAAAACAAATAGATACTATCTAGGAGTAATAACCAATCATCCATTATGATTCTAAGTACAAAATATGTTCCTGAAAATTCACACAAAAATATGAAATATGATTGAAAATTAATTAAAGCAACTGGAAAGGCTTACTAGAAGATTCCCCTCACAGGGTTTGATACACCCCACACCTGATTCCCTGATCGACCACGAACTATTCATCCTTTAGGTCATGTTGAAATTTTTGAGATAGGGAAGCTTTATAAACAATACCTTTTAACCTAGGGATTTAGAGAGCTCAAAAACTCTATTAGGGTTTGTAGAAACGCTATAGGAAGAAATTAGAGCTTAACTATTCAATCGATCTCTCTCTAGGATGCATGTACCTCTCTTTTCTTCAAAACCAGTAAACCCTAGCTTTAGGGTTTCATATGGCACCTCCTATTTCTTTTCTTTTTGGGTGAAGTGACAAGTAGGAGAAGAGGGGCTGGTGTGCCAAGAATATGCGAGAGAGAGGATGGCGAGAGAGAGAGAGATCTTGGGGCGTGAGAGAGAGAAATCTAGTTCTTAGATTTTGAGAAGTTCATAGATTTAAATAGTAACAAATCTACCTCCCACTTGAAGTAGGATTCCATCTAGGTATGCCTTATCTTATTTTCCAACTTGACTTTTAGGATATTTAGGGAATCTGTGGGGTGAGAGAGTAAATCTGAGCCATCCATCCCACAAATCAGCCATTATAATTTTAAGTGGACATTAGGAACCTTATCCCCTTATAATTTGACCCAAGACCAACTTCTATTTAAATTTAAATTATAACCACTTTTAATATTATCTAGATCTTTCATAATCTATAGGAAGTCAAATATAAATAAAAAGTCCCACTTGAATAGGGAACAAATCTATTTTTAATTAAAGAGATTCCCTAACCGTCTTTTAACTAAAAGATGGCACATAAAATAACAACAAAGTGTCGTGCCACCCAGGGACCTTATGTGGGACCCACAAGGCCACAATCCCCATTCATAGTGGCACAAACATGTGGGGGCTAGATCCTTAGTCCCCACATGTGCCCTTCGAAGTTCTGAAATTTTTGAAAAATGCCCCTTTAATGAATTTTATACCAGAAGTAAATTTTTAAAACTCAGGAAAATTTGTAAAAATCATAAAAACATTTTTACTACTAAAATAAACTATTTTAGAAGTGGTACTAATTGGCGACAATAAGGCACACCACTTGACGCAAGAACCATGGTCCACTATTGTTTTCTTATTTAACTCAACAAAGACCCATGACCCACAGTCTCCTTGCGGGGGCTCATGATTCACTTGTTAAAGTCGGACAATAAGCAGTGGAACCATGATCTTGGAATGAGGACTTCAGTCCCCCACTCCCACCCATCCACCCCCTCTATAAGGTAGTAATGCGGTTGCCATGTGTGCTTTCCATGGGGAAGGTTGTTGAGGCTTTGGCCCTTGCTCTCACAGGATTACAACCGCACACAAGAGACCACATAGTTCTCTTGACCTAGAAACATCATCCCTGGGCATCTCTTCGACCTCAACAAGGAATGACCCACCGTAAACCCTTCTCCATAGTGCCACATGCCCAGGGAAAAGATTTTTGGACATAGCCGAGGCCATAAACTGTCCAACCCAGGGTCAGTCAACATGCACACTCCCACTGAAGTGCATATTTATTATAAAGTATCATTTTACAAGCGCTCTAGGCCTCCCACATGATGTCCTAAAGACAAATTATTATGAATCAGGCATATTGAATACGTTTGGGATCCTCTATTTCCAATAGTGTAGGGATAAAGTGGATATAAAGGGAATATGTTTTCTAATTCTAAAGGGAGATTTCTAGTGTGAGTGGGGATGTTGACTTATGGATTAAATAGGGAATCTCAAACGTATTTAATACATATGAAGGCATAACGGTTGGCTGTCAGGACCCTTGCTGGCTGCGTGCGTGTTGGTCAAGGATGAGGCTCGCAAACCTCCCTTGATGCACCACCCAACCGGCCTGATGCCTCACCTGGCCCTCTTGCTAGCCTTAAGCATTGCCCAACAAGCCTCACACACCAGCCTGGTGCACAGGTAAGTTCCATGCGTGCATAGTGCGCAATTATGCCACCTGGGCACTAGGAACGTCCACTCTTGAATTCGAAGTTGTTTAGGCATACACTTCTTATTGAAGGGATGGTGGAAGCCTTGGGTCAACTGGCGGATAGCAGTGAACAAGGCCTGTATGCAGCAGCATGTTGCATGAGCCTGTGCACCACAGTTTGGCACAAATCAATTGTGGGCTGACCGTGGGTTTTAATGCACCTAAGTTGGGCAGGCGCCATGTTCAAATTCAAATGAGCCAAGAGGTGGGCCATGTGAGTGTAACGGCTAAGACGTGGGCGTAACAACAAGAACGTGGGCCACAAAAATAAAGGCGATAGTTACATGCAGAGGCGTGTTGGCCCATTAAGAGGCCTCACCTCCTGATGTGGCTCGAGGGCAGTGGCCTCATGCTTAAGCGCTCAGGACGTGGGCAGCCTGGCTGCCTGCCTTAGCTGCCCACAACCCGATCTTAGGCTGTGGCTGGTCACCATGTGTATAAATTTGAATTTCCAAAACGGTTGTAAAAAGGGGTTGTACAAATCCCTAGCCCAGATCCTCAAGAGGGCATCTGCGGCAGCATACATTGTAAGTGTACAACTTAATAATGTGGGCTACAACCCCTTGAACCCATTTCTCTTATCAGTGTAAGTTGTGTGTGCATAATTCCCTTTACTCAGTGTGTGTGGATAGGCTGAACCTTAGCAGCTTGACTAGGTGTTAAGGTCGCACGGTACTAAGTTAAAGATTAGGACCCATGACAATTGGTATTATAGCTAAGATTCCACAATTAGCTCATAGAAATGGCCCCAAATGTGAGTGACCGTGTTAGTTTGGTTGAGGAACGACAAGATGATTTTGTTGCTCGACTGGCTACCTCGGAGAAGAGGGCTCAGACCTTAAGCACCAGACTTAAAGAGCTGATGGCTTCATAGGAGAAGCACATTGGCAACTAGGGAGCCTGAGCCCAAATGTCTCTTGCCTTTAATACGCAGACGACACCCATGTCTTCTGCGACTTCTCCTCAAGTCATGTTGACACTCTTTGGATGTTCCTCAAGTGTTTCAAAATGGCTACCTGGTTCAAGGCTGACTTAGCCAAGTCCAAAATGACGAGGATCTGCACCAGCCCAACGGTGGTCCAACTACTTCTCGATAGCTAGGGTTGTTCAATTGATCACTTACCTTCTAGTTATTTAGGCCTCCCTCTCTGCCTTAGGTTGCCTACGGTCTCCCATTGGACTAGTATACACGACAAATCCGATAGGAGGTTTGCAGGCTAAAAGGGTAGGTTCCTATCCAAAGCTAGCAGGCTACACTTATCAAAGCCACCCTCGCCAACACCCTGATATTTCAGATGTCCCATTTTCGTATTCTAGCCTCAATGGCAGATCGTTTGGAGCATTTGATGAGGAACTACTTTTGGGCCGGGGAGCAAGGGCAAAAGAACCGTCACATCTCCTGAGATAAGTTATGCCTACTCAAGTCTTCGGGTGGTCTGGGCATTTGCAGCCTTAAAAACCATAACCAAGCCCTCCTGGCCAAGTAGTGGTGGAGGTACGCCACCCAACCTGGCAACCTATGGATGGAGATTATCAAGCACAAATAATGCTTCGGTACCAACCACTAGACGCCCGAGGGTAAAAACAGCAGAAACATTTTTGGCTTTTGGAGTTCTATCCTTTGAAGCTGAGATTTTTTTCTACAACATGTGCGTTTCCGACCAAGAAAGGACAACCTTTTTCTTACGTCAAATTTTCGATAGATATTTGGTGTGGCCACACGCCTCTCAAGGAATAGTATCCCAACCTTTTTCTTCTACCCATGACACTCCATCTTCTGTGGCCGACAATTTCAGTCTCTCTGAAAATGTTAGATCTTGGTTGCCTAACATTAGGAGATCTCAATTCGACCATGAGCTTGAAGACTTTAGTTCTTTGGCCATTAGCAGTGTTTCAAAAAGTGGACCGCCCAGTGCCTGGATAGCCGCCTAAGCGGCTGCTCAGGGCCTACGTTCTACCCAGGGGTAGAAATGCGGCTCCTTGAGGGTATTTTTGGGTCATTTTTTTAATACTAAGTGGGCAAAAATTGTGGGTTTTAGGTTCATTTGAAACTTAAAACCCATTAGAGGCCATTTTAGAGAGAGAAAACCCAAAAAAAAAATTTCTATTGGACCGCCTAGGTTCTGGGCGCCCGCTTAGGCGTTGGACAGCCTGGACCCCCGCTACCGTCTAGGTGCCGCCTAGCGCTTTTTGAAACACTGGCCAGTAGAATTCAATCAGTTTTCCTTTCATCATCTAGAGTCAATAGGATTATCTGGATCCCTACTCCCTCAGGTTTGTTCTTGGTCTCCTCCTTTTATCACACTTTCACCTCCCCCTCCAACTCCATTGGCCATAGCTGTTCTATAGCCTCTAAAGCTTGGAAGCCCCTCATAACTCATAGGATCCAGGTGCTTTGTTGGATTGCACTGCACGAGAGATTATTAACAGTTGATCAACTTCAAAGGAGGCGGGTGCAAGCCCCCAATAGATGTGTACTTTGTATGGAGGATGAAGAATCCAATGCACATCTTCTTCGACACTTCAACTTCTCTAGAGTAGTATGGAGAGGCATTCTGAAACTATTCGACTGGGCATGGTTCACCCCGAGATCAAACCCACACTTACTTCAAGCTACCCTCGTCACACCTTGGCCAAAGGCAAGAAGGCTCTTGTGGAAAGCTTCGATCTCAGCCACTATTTGGGAGTTGTGAATTGAAAGAAACTACAGAATTTTTTGGGGAGAGAGATCCACAGCAGACCAGTTGGCGGAGAAAGTCAAGAATTTAGTGGCTTTATGAGCCACCAATCACAAACTATTCAAGAACTCATCCTTCACTGATTTTCACAGCAACTGGTCGAATTTGCTTTTCCTTGCCTACCCAAGGGCCTCTCGGTGGAGACCACCAGTTTGGGGAGCTTTTAAGCTCAATTTTGATGGTTGCTCCCTCAACAATCCTGGACCCTCTGGCATTGGGGGTCTCTTCCGTGATAGTGACGAGTGTACTATGTTGTCCTTCTCCCATCCTATTGGAATTGCAAACTCCACTCTTGCTGAGGCACTTGCCCTATTGGAGGGTCACTCTTGGAGTCAAAACCTAATAGTGGAGTGAGAAGCCAAGAATATCATGGCCTTGAAGACATCTTCGAGGAAATTTTGGACATAATCAATGCCATCAGGATCACTTGGTGCCACGTGTACAAAGAAGCCAACTCTAACGCTGATCGGTTGGCTAAAGAGGAAGCCAGTTCCAGCTCCCCTTTGGTGACCTAAAGCCACCAATTCTACTATGCCCCCCTGCGTGGTTTTTTCCTTTGCACTTTTTTTATTTCGTCCATAACTGGGCTTGCACAGGTGACCCTGCAGGGTCATCACAACTCTTGTAATTTTGGCTTCTATGATATACAATACAGTGAACTTTACTCAAAAAAAACTTGGGAGCCCGGTTGGGGGAACTTGAGGCTGACATTGTTTCCGTGACCAATGTTTTCAAGGAAAACCTCTAGATGTTGAATGACGAGCAGCAGAGCGTAGTCAAGAGGGCTTTAAGCAACCTTCTGGCATGCTTGAGCAGCAGCGTGTAAAGGTGCCTGAGCCTAAGCCTTTTAGTGGGGCTAGAGTTGCGAAAGAGCTGCAAAACTTCTTGTGGGATATGGAGCAATACTTCACTATTGCCCGTGCCCACGAGGAGAAACACGTAACAGTGACCTCGACGTACCTCACCAGAGATGCCAAACTTTGGTGGAAGACTCGCATGACCGATGGGTCAAGGCCTCCTATTGTTGGATGGGAGGACCTCAAGAGAGAACTCAAGGAACAGTTCCTGCCAGGGAACACTGTGTGGATGGCTGGAGAGGCCCTACGTAAGCTCAAGCACACAGCCACAATGCGAGAATATGTCAAGCAATTCTCGAGCTTGATGCTGGAGATTAAAAACATGTCCGAAGAAGAAAAACTCTTCAACTTCATGGCTGGGCTGCAGCGTTGGGCCAAAGCCGAATTGAGGAGGCAAGGAGTAAAGGATCTCCTTGCAGCCGTGACTGCCGCTGAGACCCTAGTGGACTACAAAACTCAATGCCCCATCAGAGGGTTCACGACAAGGCCAAGGGAAATCAAAGGGAAAGAGCATTAATGGCAACCCCAAGCAACAAGGGAGAGGGCAAGTAGGTGGGTGACCCAAGGGGGAGTCTTCTGGCAAAGCAGGTGCTAAGAAGGACTTCTCCTGGTGCTGCATCTGCAAAGGCCCGTATCAAGCCGTAAACTGCCCTCAAAAGCAATCCCCACATACTGTACAGATAATGGAAGAAGATGAAGAGGACCTCGTGAGAGCGACTCCCCTTCAGCTTCACACTACCCAAAGGTGGCAAAAGAGACCCTTGTGAGAGTGGTGGCTTGATGTATGTCAAGATCTCCTTAAAAAGAAAGGATGTGATGGCCATGGTGGACACTGGGGCCACTCATAACTTTGAGGATGCCCGTGAGACAGCATGGCTAGGCAACAAATTGTCCACAGATTACAGCAAGATGAAAACTGTAAATGCTGCATCATAGGCAATTGTGGGGACAGCCAGGGATGTCCCAATGACGGTGAGGGCATGGAGTGGGAGGATCACACGTGTTGATGTACCCCTGGATGAAATTGAGGTTATCCTTGGATTGGAGTTCAGAGCAACGACAAAGGTTCTTGTGGTGCCATCTTGTGGTGCCACACCTTGGTGTATTGACCCTCTATGTGACGAATTGTGCCCCTGCATGATTCCAAATAAGTGCAAGGGCAAAGGAAACGTGTTGTCTGCCCTGCAAGTCAAAACAGGGCTACAACATGGTCAAGCTACTTATCTGGCGACCCTTTTCCTCAACGAGGCTAAGGAAGATGCCTCAGTGCCCCTCGTCGTTGAGGAGCTTTTGAAAAGTTTTGCTAATGTGATGCCCCCAGAGCTCCCGAAGTCCGTTTCTCTACGAAGAGTTGTGGACCAGAGGATTGAGCTCGAGGAAGGAGCTCCACCCCAGGCTCCTGCCCCATATCAAATGGCCCCATCGACTCCACAAGCAGCTGATTGAGCTGCTGGATGTTGGCATGATTCAGCCATCCAAGTCCCCGTTCTGTGCCCCAATCCTCTTTCAAAAGAAGCATGATGGGTTGCTACGGATATGCGTGGATTACCACACCCTAAACAAGCTGATCATCAAGAATAGGTACCCATTGCCCCTAATTGGCGACTTGTTTGACCACCTGGTTCAGTAACCTTGACCTTCATTCAGGCTACTGGCAAGTGCGTATAGCGAGGGGCATGAAGAGAAGACGACAAGTGTAACCATTTACAGGTCCATGGAATTTATTGCAATGTCATTTCGACTAACCAATGCCCCGACAACATTTTGTCACTTAATGAACGATATATTGAGTGAGTATATCGACTCGTTTGTTGCAGTATACTTAAACGACATCGCCGCGTACAGCCAAACCTTAGATGACCATGTTAGGCATCTAGGGCTGGTACTGGAAAGAGTAAGGGCAAATCAATTGAGTGTAAAATTGGAAAAATGGATATTTACCCAAAAGGAGATAATGTTCCTCCGGCACAAGGTGGGCAGAGGGAAGATCGAGATGGATGATCAAAAGGTGTGAGCTATTTTAGACTGGCTACAGCATAAGGACATCCACGAGCTACGCTCCTTGGGGCTAGCTAACTACTACCGGCAGTTTATCTAAGGGTATTCGAAAAAGATTGTCTTTGACTAACCTTCTTAGGAAGGGTGTCAAGTGGGAGTGGATGGTGGACTTTGAGCAGTCCTTCCAAAAGTTGAAGAGAGCAATCACCAGCAAGCCAGTGCGAATCCCTGGCTTCGACAAGCCCTTTTGGTGCAGACTGATGCATCAAACTATGCGATCGGTGGGGTAATGATGCAAAATGGCCACTTGTGGCCTTTGAGAGTCGAAAATTAAACAAGACTGCAGTACTCAATCCATGAGAAAGAAATGAACGTAGTGGTGCATTGCCTTAGGGTGTGCGGTGTGGCGACACTACCAGCTAGGAAGTAAATTTATAGTGCGCACATACAATGTGGCCACGAGTTGCTTTACCACACAGAAGAAGTTGACCCCCAAGCAAGCTCGGTGGCAAGAATTCCTGGCGGAGTTTGACTTTACCCTGGAATATAAACCAGGGAAGGCCAATGTAGTGGCCGAAGCGGCAAGTCGAAAGACAGCATCTGGTGGTGGTTGCGACCATCACTCAAGTAGAGGGGGGACCTCTTGGCCGCATTTGTGAGGACGTCGAGAGGGACCCATGACCCAGAAGTTGATGCAAGTCTAGGAGGGACGAACTAGACAATTTTGGCTACAGGGTGGCACCCTTTCTGTCAAAGGCAGGCGCATCTATGTGCCTAGCATTGGTGGCCTTAAGAAGGAGCTATTGAGGGAATGCCATGACGCCGTAGCGGCTGGCCACCCAGGCCAAGAGAGGACCTTGGCCCTACTATCTCATGGCTTATATTGGCCTAATATGGAGCAAGAGGTCAAACACTATGTGAAGACCTACCTGATAAACCAGCAAGCCAAGACCAACCGGCAGAGGCCAGCTGGTCTTCTCAAGCCCCTCCCCATCCCTGAAGGTCTATAGGCAAGCCTGTCCATAGGGAGGACCGATTTTCAAAGTGTGGCACCTTCATCACAGCCCCTGACCACTGCAGTGCAGAGATTACAGTACAATTGTTCTTCACCCATATGGTGAAATGGTGGGTGACCCAGAGGCATTGTTGGAAAAACCAGCCGATCTAACCGGTAACCGCCCGGTTAGATTGGAACCGGCCACTAGCCGGTTCTGATTTTGGGCGGTTTCCGGGATCAACTGGTATTAAAAAAGAAAAAAAAAAAAAACTTCAAAAAAATGTATATAAAGTACCAAAAATAAAGAATTTGGTTTGTAAGATATTTTTTAAAATTCTTTACATTATGGTAAAGATTACAAATTGTTTTGATCATTAATACTCGCTTTTATATTTTCCCATCTTTTTCATAAAATTGTAAAAATACATCCTTAGACACATATTATTTCTTTAAAATCCATTTTTTTCATTAATTTTCAACTTCATTTGAATGTGTTTTGTTTTAATCATTCTCTATATGTTTTTCATATTTTAGTAGATTTTTTTTACATCTTTTTTATTTGTTTCAACACTTTTTTCACCACACAGGACTTGCCCTGTTAGAATGGTTGAATCAGTCGGTTTACCAGTTAGGACGATTAAACCGCTTCCAAGCCCATGTCCAGTTAACCGTTCTGGGATTTTGCAAATACTGCCCTGGAGGACATTGTGAGCGACTGTGATGCTCGCTTCACAGGAAGGTTTTGACAACAGTTGCTTGAATTAATGAGGACTAAGTTAAACTTTTCCAGACGGATGGTCAAATTGAGAGGGTGACTACAATCTTGGAAGAATACCTCTGCCACTATGTAACGCCCAACCAGCATAACTAGGCCAGCCTACTCGACTTGGCTTAGTTTTGCTACAACTTGCATCAAAGTCGTTCTACAAGGAAGAGTGCTTTCGAACTAGCCACAGGCCAGCAGCCCTTGATGCCCCATGATGTGGCCTTGCAGCAAGGCCAATCCTAGTGCCCTGCAACACTGCGATTGGCTAAGGAGCCGCCGAACAGTTGGAAGAACCTCGTGAGAGCCTTGACCGGGTAGTAAAGCGCATGAAGAAGTATACCGATGCAAGACGGAGGCCGCTTGAGTTCCATGTTGGGGACTCGGCGATGTTGAAGCTCACTTCCCAGATCTGGAAGAAGATCAGTGCCAAGACGACACAGAGTGGCTTGATCCAGCGGTACAATGGACCCTTCGAGGTGATCCGCCTGATAGTGAAGTTGGCCTACCAACTGGCATTTCTTGACCAAATTTAAGGCTCATTCGATGTTCCACATAGGCTTTTTGAAGCCATACCACAAGGATGAAGACCTAAGTGGGGTCCAGGCTGTTCGAGCTCCATCAAAAGTGAGGACTTAGGACTTAGTTCGAAAACAAGGTGGAGGCTATAGTAGCCTAACGGGTGTTGGGCCAAAGTAAGAAGAACAAGAGGGTGGAATTCTTAGTCAAATTGAAGGGCATGCCTGAAGAGAAAGCCAATTGGGAGAAGGACACCACACTCTAGGCTAGACCCCTGACGAGGGCATTGGGAACTGTTGGTGGGGAAGGCTTGTTAGGACCCCTGCTAGTTGTGTGCGTGTTGGTTAAGGATGAGGCTTGCAAACCTCCCTCGATGTACTACCCAACCGGCTTGAGGCCTCACCTGGCCTCCAGCTAGCCTTAACCATGGGCCAGCAAGCCTCAGGCACCAGCCTGGTGCACGGGCAAGCCCAGGCACAAATAACTCGCAATTATGCGACCTAGACGTTGGGAACGTCCACTGTACTTGATTGAACCAACAAGAAGTCCTCATTCTAGTCCTGCATTCATGGTAAGAAACCATAATGAAGAAAAAAGAGGTAAAGCCAGGATGGTAATCAACTATCAAAGGCTTAACCAAAACATTGAGTTTGATGGATATTTTATACCCAGAAAAGATGTATTAATACATCAAACCAAAGGAGCAAAATATTTCAGCAAATTTGACTGCAAGTCGGGATTCTGGCAAATCTTGCTAACAAAAGAATCCAGACCGCTAACTACTATCAGTGCTCCATACAGCCCTTACCAATGGAAAGTAATGCCATTCGGACTCTACAATGCACTGCAGATATTCTAGAGAAGGATGGATGGTATTTTTTCAGATTTAAAAGATTTTTGTGCTGTATACATAGATGACATTTTCGTGTTTTCTAAAACCATAGAGGAACACCAAAATCATCTCAAAATCATTTCCAAAAAATTTCTTGAGCATGGAATTATTTTAAATCCCAAGAAAATGGAAATTGAGAAAACCTCAATCGAATTCCTAGGCATCGTCTTAGATTCAAAGTTGTTTAGGAATACACCTCTTGTTGAGGGAATAGTGGAAGCCTTGGGTCAACTGGCAGTTAGCAGTGGAACAAGCCTGTGCGTAATAGCATAGTGTGCAGGCGCATGAGCCTGCACCATAGCTTGGCACAAATCAATTGTGGGCTATCTATGGGTTTTAAGGCCCTAGGCTAAGCAAGAGCCAGGTTTCAAATTCAAACGAACCAAGAGGTTGGTGACGTGGGCGTAACGGCTAATAAATGGGCGTAACAGCGAAGTCATGGGCCACAGAAATAAAGGCGACAGTTATGGTGCAGAAGCATGATGGCCCATTAAGAGGCATCACCTCAGGTCGTGGCCTGAGGGAGGCGGCCTCATGCGTAACCGTTCAGGACCAGGGGAGCCTGGCTGCTTGCCAACTGCCCACAACCAAGCCTTGGCCTGTGGCTGGCCACCACGTGTACGAATTTGATTTTGCAAAAAGTTGTAAAGAGGGGTTATATAAACCCCTAGCTCAGACCCTTGAGAAGGCATCTATGGAAGTATACATTGTAAGTGTACAACTTAATAAAGTGGGCCACAGCCTCTCTTGTTGGTGTGAGTTGTGTGTGTGCATAAGTCCCTTTATTCGGTTTGTGTGGATAGGCTGAACTTAACCCATAGCAGCTTGGCTAGGTGTTAAGGCTGCACATTGCTAAATTCAAGATTAGGCCTTGTGACACTAGCCTTCACATGGTTTATAAGGTAGAAAGAGGGGTAGACAAACCTCCTAGGGTTATGAGGTGAGAGAAGAAAGAAAGAGAAAAGAAGGGAGGTGCATGAGTTTGAGATGCCTAGGTTTCTTCCAAGCTACTTGTTCAAAGATTCAAGGAGAGAGGAAGAGGGCATGTAACGTACAACTTCATGATCGTTACCGTAACCAAAACAGAGATTTATGTCGTCTTCTTTCAGAGTTTTGGCAAGAGAAAAACAGAGAAGGTGAGGATTTTGTATGAGAGTTGGATGTGGTGTTGAGTGTTCCTCTAATCAGATCAGTGTGAGAGATCCAAAGGGGAAAAAAGTCCTCCAACCTAGAACACTTTACCTGCAACTTTTCACCCCAAACCAATTGAAAAGAAGGGCACTTACACTCTAGACGGTGAGCAATCAATCTAGGAGACTACATGGGGTGTACGAAGTCCAAGATAGTGATTCTAGGCAAATTCTGCTTTGTTGTTTTTTTGTAGATTTGACTGTTTTTGGAGCACCATCTTAAGGCCATTGCTGCAATGTTTCCCAGTGCAAAATCAAGCCTCCTTACATATTTAACAACAATGATTGTTTCCGAGTACTTGCGAGGAGGATAGAGACCTTTTGTGATCTGATGTGATAGGAAATGACATGCTTATAATGACACCAACACTAAGCCTCACTTTGACAACAGAAGTCAATTTCAATATCTAAACAACCACAAAAAGGACAACATTACACACACAACTTCATTAACAAAATATACATATATACAACTATTTAATAAAGTCATTCATAAAGGAGCGTGCACTTGCAGGGCCCACTTGCGAAATAACATAGATTATGACACTATGTTTTTTTCAATAGTAGAATAGGATACAACATTTTTACCTTTGAGGCTTCCACTTTCAAGATCTATAGACACAATCGTTGTACTTGGATTTAAGCTACTTTCCCGATGATCTGCCAACAATTTACTAAAGTTAGCATCAAGTATAAAGTACAATAGAATCAATAGTACAAATTGGAGGCATGTTATTGTCAAGATTCAGATCTAAAATAACCAACCTTCTCTTACAGTAATGAACCGGTTGAAATGTTTATCGACCACTCCATCTGCATAACATACCACATGTCCACCATATTCAGGGGAAATGGGAACTGGGGAGCCACCTGGAATTAACATCATAGAATGAGATCTAGTAACATATTCCGTATAATTTATAACACAAATTTCTTACATGTAGCATGAAACTCCACAAGAAAATGTTGACTTCAACATATTTGGTAAATCCATGTATTCTATATGAAGAATTATTCAAAATTTATGGATTTGGATCGAGAATCGCAGATCCGGATTCAGAATTGGTACGAACATACCCAATTCCCAGTCATAAGCAGGAATTAGTTTGATTTTGAAATACTTGCCTAGTTCTGTCAAAGAAAGGGGCAAGTCTCTCAGGGAACCTAGCAATCCAAATCAGCCAAATCACTTGGCTCTCTCCTGTTATTATTTTTCAATTTTAATTTTTTTAAAATTAAAATCATTATTTTATATTTTTGGACCCATTACACATCATAGAATTGGTCCAATCACCGATATAGATCACTAGTTTGTCGATCCCGGCCAATCCAATTTTTGAAACACTGATATGAACTAACTGAGACGAGACCTAATTATAGCATAAGTGGCTTAGCTTCGTTCGAACCCAAGAATTTGAGGATGCAGCAAGTGTTTTTCAGTTTAGCCATGAATTTGAACCCAAGATGAGACAGCTACAAATTTAGATGCATCAAAGCTATCAGCATCAAAGCCTTTTCCCATCTACTTTGGTTCGGCCACACGAATCTTAGTCTGTCATTCTACTCTATCAAGGGAGCAAATAACGTATATTCAGGATTTATGGAAAGTTTTGGCAAAGTTTACGTTGGCTGCCTACCTAACACAAATCACCTCCTTTACCGGGGCTTGGGAAAGGGTAAGGAGGGAAAGTTTGAGGTCCTAGCCCTTAGACCATTTAGAAGGATCAGAGTAAAAAGCGAAAATGATATTGTAGATTTGAATATCCTGTATCTCATAGAAATTAGGGGCCATAAGGTAGTTCGATCACTTCACTCATTATGGATGGAATCCATCTCCTGTTGGTCTCGCCCGGTTCGGGGTTGGCCACTCCTTGTTTCAATGATGACAAGAGAGAATCGTAAAAGCCGACGCCACCGCCCTGGACCCTAGAAGCACCAGGTCGCAAGGCCTTGAGGATTGCTCTCCCCAGCAATAGCAAGCTCCATCATGATTTCCTGACCGGGTGTGAGCGGGTAACGTACTTCCAGGCCCTAATGTTTTTAATCGACAGCCTATCTGATCCACCATCAAACTCCCATCCCCAAGCAGCTCATTCTGATTGCGACCCCACGGCTAGAGCATTAACCGAAATAAATGAAACAGCTAACTACTTTGCATTTTGTGATTAATTATGAAGAGGTCCGATAAGGAAAATCAATATCAAGTATCGCAACCAAGGCTCGCCAACTCAAGCGAGTCGATTTGAACTTGACAATGTGTCGACTACTCAGCAATGTATCATGCCCATAAGCAGCTCCTATACTAAATATGAAGGGGGGAAGAAATCCAGCCTCCTTTGTTTTAGATTTCTCACCCTATACACCAATTTTAATCCAAATTTCGGCCCTATATTCTTTTTTCCATGATCAATATATTATACAGATCAGATTTGAGAAAAAAGCATCAAAAGTTAGAAGTTGAAAATTTCAACCTAGATTTTACCCAATTTCAGACAGTTGTCATTTCTTCATAATGGTCAATCTTTGATGAAATTCATTCTCTAAGCCCATTTTTCGATTCTTTACCCAATCATAGGCTTGCTCCACACACATACATACGCACAGATACACGAACATATCGGATACAACAGATTTGTATTTCAAATTTACAAGCTCGGATCAACAACATCTGATCCTCAATCCTAAATCTTGTTGGGGGTTTCGATTTCAAGTGATTGAGATGGATTTGACAAGGATTGGGGGCATTGGTTTGCACAACGCAAAGACTGGAGGCTCAACTTCAAAATTTAGGTTTCAATTTGAATTTAAATTCATATAATTGTTCTATTTTTAACAAGTTCAATTCAAATTCATATATCTCCCATGTTTTATATGCTTTTATAGTTTTAAAATTATTTTATGTTCTTCCAATTTTCTAATTTGTTATATTTTTCAAGAATTTTAGGAATCTTTTTGGGCTTCTTGGGCTACTTGGGGTAAACTCATACAAATTGACTCAAACATACCCGAGTCGCTCGGACCAACGAAGGGCCAAACTTTACCCTGAACCGATTTTTTGAACACTAATCTAGACTATAGGACATACTTGTTAACAGCCATGTTGCTAAATTCGCTTTAAAGACCTCTTCATTTGAGAAGAGGAGCACACCAGCCAATTTAAGGGAAGATTTTGGGTATTCTCTAAGTAATCACCACAAATAAACTAAAAATACATCTAACTAGGTATTTAAAAATTCCGTTTTTCTAAAATATCCTAGATAATCTTAAAACCATCGCAGATAAATATCTAATGAGGTTTGCTTCACATTGGTTCAAAGCCCGATAATGAGGGCATTAGATTATTTACCAAAGTGAAGCAAATGTAGTACATTGGCCCTGGCATGAGGTAACATCATCTTACGAGTATCATCCAATAAAAAATAATAAGCTAAGGATCTAATGCACATCAGTTGAAATTAAAGTAGAGAAGAAAATAGTTTGGTAGGATCCAGAGAAAGAGAGAAAAAAATAAAGATGATGACGAAGAAGGGAGAGATAGAGAGAGAGGGAAAGTCGGTGACTATAACATTAAGTAATAACCCCAATTACAACTTATGGTTAGAGACATAAGATAAATAAGGACTAAACAAAAGATAATGACAGTTCTGTCCACACTAACCACAGTACCCAATTTATGCATGTCCACACAACATCGAGGAAGGGTTTACATGATGCATGCATAAATTGGCTAACCACACTAACCGCATAAGAAATGTCTGGTCGAATGATTGTGAAATATATAAGCATGCCCATTATTCATTAATATTGATTTGGATATTCGAGTGGCTCTCCCCTTTCTCCATGTAGTTTATGATTGACTTCTATAAGAGTATTTGTAGGTCTAGATCCCAACATCTTGTAACAAGTCCAACACATACATTCTCTGGGAGATGACTATCCCTTTCTTTGATCTCGCCACTTCAATTCCCAAAAAATACTTAAGGGGTCCTAAATCTTTGATATCAAAGACCTTGTTTATATAAGATTTAAGATCCTCAATGTCCTTGAATTTATCCCCAATTACAATAATATCATCAACATACACAATAAGGGAGTAATTCCAGCAATACCCTTCTTCACAAAGAGCGTATGATCAGCTTCACTCCTTTTGAACCCAAATTTCAGCAAAGACTCATTGAATTTTTTAAACCATGCACTAGGAGATGTTTAAGTTCATATATTGCCTTATTTAACATGCAAACAATGTTTTAAAATGCGGGATGCGGCCGTATGCATTGGGGGGGCCAATGCGGCGATGCAGCTCGATGCAATCCGAATAGGGGTGCATCGCCACGATGCGGTCAATAAATATAAAAAAATTCTAAAAAATCTAAAAAAATATATTAATACATAGAAAAATATGAAGGCGATCTATGTGATAGCAGGTATTTAGTTTATTCATTAACCCCAAAAGTATTAGCTTTCAGAGATTCGGTATCCACTATCCCCTGATAGAAACTAGAAACTTGAAACTAGCTTCCTAAAACATTCAACAATCAACAACCAACAACCATAAGCACAAATTTGCAACCACAAACTTTAAAGTTACAAAATACTACAAACTAAACATCTATGTAGATTAAAAAGTTCAAAAGTCAAGCTCAAGAAGAGTCAATACAATCATCATCATTTCTCAGGTCTGGAGAATGAGACTCTAAATTTCAGTTTTTCAAATCCTAAACACTTGAATTGTTGTCACAAGTTCGCCTAAACTTCCTCAAATTAACAGGTACAAATTAACAACCAAGCATCAACCAATACACAAATCGAAGAACTTAACAAAATAAAATTTTCGCCAATTTTTTATTTTTTTATTCAATCGATCTAATAAAAGCAACGGATGTGGCTGAAAAATGATGTTTGGAGGTTTAATTCCTCCCCAAACCCTTTCTCCCTATTTTCGGGGGTCAAAATGATCTTATTACCCCTGCACGAGAAGTTTTGAAAAAAATAGCAAACAACATATGCAATATGATGCAGTCGATGCAAGACGCAGCAGGCGCCATCTCTCCAAATTGCATAAGCGGTCATGTGCAATGTGCCGAGCAGCGCATAAAGCTTGATGCGACCGCACAGCCGCATTTTAAATTGCAAACCCTTCCTGTCTCCCCCTTAATCTGAAAACCAAGAGGAATGGCCATCTAGATTTCTTCTCAAATTTCTCCACGTAAGAGTGCATTCATAAAATCTAGCTGATAGAGTCGCCACGATTTATTCGCAGCTAGTGAAAGAATGATCCCGACAGTGTTCAATTTGGCCACAGGCGCAAAAGTTTCTTGGTAGCCTATACCAGGAGTCTGGGTGAAACCTTTGGCAGTCAATGGTACCTTCAGCTTTGTATTTTATAAAGAATATCCATCCACATCCTACGACCTTCTTCCCTTCAACAAGGTTAGTGATTTTCCATGTATTATTCCGATCAAGTGCTCGTATATTGTCAGCCATGGCAGCTTTCAATTGAGGTTGTGAAAGTGCTTCTACAACACTGGAAGGCATTCTAACAGAACACAGAGCAAATATGACGGCACGATGAGAGGGAGACACAGAATTATAGGGTATGAGGTTTCCTATAGGATGTTGAGTGCAGGAATATGTACCCTTGCGAATAACAATTGGTAAGTCCAAATTAACATTCTCTGAGAGGGCGAAAGAGTTACTTGGATCAGGAACAATTTATGATTTTGGATTAGCATTCGAGGTATGGTTGCTTAGAACTTTGGGTTGCACCATTGCCTTCACCCGCTATACATCTTCAACTCCTTCTCTAAATATGCACTATTCCTTTCAGATAAACCACCCTCTTCAAATAAAATGGGTCCCACCACATTTTAAACAAAAATTTCAAAACACCCCTATTTAGGAAATAACATAGATAAACTTTATGGTTTTGTTATCATTTATAAAATAATTTAAAATTGTACAAAATATCCAAAAATCACAACATAAACAAAGTTAAAAACAATATTTATGAATTATTAAAAATTTAAAATACACAGAAATACTACTAGAAGTGAACTATTACCAGTAGGTCAAAAATAAGTGATTGTCAAGGCACTCCACTTGTGTCAGGATCCGTAATCCGCAACTATCTTCTCAAGACAACTCAACATGAGCCATGACCCACAATCATGTGCAGAAGCTCTTGATTGGCCGATCAACACTGGCCAACAAATAGTAGAACCACAGCCTTACTACGTGGATTACTTTCCCCATAAGAGCAAGTCACAGGCACATATCACTATATTGCAAGGGGAAACTCTCTCGACATACATGTACATCCCTTTATAGTGTTGCTTCTCATAATGCAGTTGTCATATGTACATGTCGTGCAGAACTTTGTTGAGGATTTGGCCCTTACTCTCACAAGCTTACATCCGCATACAAGAGACCAAAAAGCTCTCTTGGGCTTATAATAATACCCCTGAGCATCTCTTCTACCTTTAAAAGGGATGAACCTCCATAAAACTCTCAAAGGTAGTACCTATGACTAAGGGAAAAGGTTTTGTACATGACTAGGCCCACAGACTGCCAAATCCTAGGTCAATCAACCATCATATAGCCCCACTAAAGTGCATACTTACATGCTCTCACAGACTTTAAAGGCCACAAATCCCTACACGCGGAAAATCCTAGAGAGAACTTCTCAAGGGTTTCTAGAGTCCAAGTTTCCATTGAAAGAGACAACTATATGTTCAAAAGAAAAACAGAGGAAAACATGTTCGAGATTAAAGAGAGTGAAATAACATTTTATTTCCTACCAATTTAATTTATTTACAAAAGGGGCCTAAATCCTGTCAAATATTCCCTCAAAAGGAACGACATCCAAATCCTCTTTTTATATAGGAGAGGAGGGGAATACATGACCTAATTCTTTGATGAGGGACTAAAAAATCACATACAAAAGAAACAACACAAACAAAGCAAATAAACCAAAAGAAACATAACGAAACTTGACCTAAACATACCTAAATCAAACCTATATCTAATGTAGATTTGAGAATGAACATTACTGCAGGTGCCCCCCAGCCCAATGTTAGCAATATGACCTTTCAAGGCCTTAATGCCAAGAGTCTCTTGCTCAGTGGGAGTGAGTGAGAGATAGAATCTGGGTACTTTGCGAACTGGGGCCCAGGTTCTAATACCCCAAGTGCGTATGAGGTATTGAGAGTTTACACTTTGAGAGAGTGATATCTTTAGGAGGTGTGAGGTTCAGCTCCGAGTCAAGAAAATATAGGTTAGAATGCCTCATAATTGATGTGATTAGCCAGGGCTTGGAGTTACCAATCGAGTGTAAAAGAACCCGAGTGTCTTGTGATGAGAGCTGACCCTGTATGGAATGATCAAGACTTAAGGGACATGAGTCCATATCCTAACACGAGACCATTCCATAGCATGTACAGATACATTCGCAAGGGAAGCCACTATTCCATATGTATTTTCCATCATTGGAAGAGACCCCTGTAATAGAATAGTAATATGTCCCACAGGGATACACCTATAAGCCATTGAGAAGTCAGATAGTGGGAAGCTCTGACTCAATGACTTTGATGTAACCAATTATGTGTCTCTGCCATAGACTATGGAGCATAAGTCCATTGGGTCAACTTGAGACACCGATAGAACATCATTCGAGACTAGCCCAATAGAATACTCATGTTACTAAGTCAAAGCCTTAAGATCTCACATATACCTTTATTCTGATTTAATTATGATGAGAAATGATGTAAACATGTTTCAAATATTTATTAGGATTTTTGGAGATTTTTTCTGGATTTTTTAAAGCACAAAAATGTGTCTTTCAAAATTGTTTGCCCTTAATTCCAAATGAGGACATCCATGCGGATGCCACGTGGCACCCGAGTGGCCATAGGGTGGCCACGTGGCACCTTGGGTCCCTCACATTGGGCCCCCTTCTATTTTGGGCACGAGCCCCTTTTTTACACTTAATTATTTAATTTGATTTCCAAACCTTATGTTATATGGTTATAATTTAAGGTTGCATTTTAATCACATGGGTTATTGTCACACATGTGACATACTTGGCTTGTGTGAAGCCAAGGGAATTTTTTAAATAAAAACTATTGTAAAAATCAATATGCACATAGGTTACATTCCATGGGATATTTTATGAGGATGCACCTCATTGGTGTGACCCATGTGAAGGTGTAGAGTGTATGTAAAAGGTGTAGGTTGGGTTGACCTTATTGGTGGTGTCATAACCCTCATTTTCACCTTTCCCATGCCATGATGCCATTTACTATTTTGCCCTTTACCCTTGAACATTCTCAGCATTCTTGAATTAAAGAAATGTTGAGGGCATTTTTGTAAGTACACTTGAACATGTTTAGAATAAAAGTATAGGGCTAAGGACAAAAAGGTAAATGTGGCTTTGACCTAAGGTTTTAGTAGGTGATAATGGTGGCAAATCTTGTCCCTTCATCTTGGCGGTGGATGGGGATGAGAAGCATCAAGGGTTGAGATCTAATCTTACTCAAACACTTCATATAAATACAATCTTTTGGTCCAACATAACCCCATATTTGAAAAACAAATTTCACAAGAAAATGGAATCTAGAGAGAGAGCAAGAACTCCCATGAGCTCCATGTACCAGCCATTGTAGAACTTGTTCCATTGAACATATTTAGAGTTTTAAGGTGGTCATTATTATATGAGATCAGGTTCATCTTAAGCAATCATCAAGGTAACCCTCCATTGAGTTTTTCTCTATTGTTCTTCATCCTCTTTTACTTCAAAGCTTGCTGTAAATTCTTACTTACAGTAGCTTTGTAAACCTTTTACCCCTTGGTTCATGTGATCTTTATGATTGCCTTTTATAGGGTAGTCAACCATTTGACTACAAGCTTCATACCTTGATGTTCCTTTGAATGAGCATAGTTTACCCTTGATTTTCTCTACACGATTTTTTTGGTGTGTTTCTTATACTTAAACTTCAAATTCCCGAGATCTATTACCTCTTTGAATTATTCAAAGTCCACACTTTTGCATGCAATCCTGTTTTGGTGGTCTGGTGGACTATACTACATAGTTTTGCTCTATCTTGCTCAATTTTGATCGGATCTTCCTAGTTCTTTTTGCAAACTATTGTGGGTTGATTTTGTTATCGATTGTGGACCATAAGAAGGGGTTTAAAGGTGTTTAAGCTTCCCATTTTGGATAGATACCCTTGTGTCATATAAACTACTCATGCACTCATCTTTGGAACAAGATTAAGTCCTCAGAAGCCCCGATCATGGGTCGGGTACAAGGGATTCGAACCATTGGCTTCCCGAGTACTTTTGGCACTCTAATACCTCCGTTTTATAGTTATTATTCTCTGTTGTAACTGTTGGGGCAGTTTTGGTTCATGTAATTTGATTATGTGAAGGTGTATTTCCATTGTATGTAACTAATGGTTTCAATTTTGAGTTGGTGTGAGTGGTATGTAATTTGCCCCATAAGGGGACTGTTTTAGAGTTGATTTTCGGTTCAATTTAAGTGTTCCTAGACTTTGTACCACATCACCCAACCCCTTAAGAGTGTGCTGAAAGTCAATGATGATTGATGACTACGAAGAATATCTACACATGGAAGTCCCCAAAATTTAAATGTTAAATTTACTAATATCAAAGAGATTATATTTTCTACTCTATATAAGAGACTAGTAGGAAGCTTGGCTTATCTAGCTATAAATCATAGTGACATGGCCCTCGCAGTCCTTGTCATCAGCCAGTTTGTACAGAATCCATGCATATGGTGTTCGAAAAGATAATTCAATATACAAAAAGGAACATTGTACAGCTCCAGCCTCTTGTCCACATCTTTTGAGTATAAAATGGGATTTTGTAAAAGGCAGTGGCCTCAACAACCTAGGTGCTGCTTCAAGGCAAGGTGGAAAAAATCCCACCACCTAGGGCAACCGAGGTCCATATATATATGTGTGAGTGTGTGTTATCTCAACTGCCGCAAACTCGAGATGGTCCACCTGGCATGGATGTGGCCTCACATATTTTAAAACATTACAAGGTACGAGGTCCACTTAGTGATACATATATTAAAAATAAAAAGCGAGAGAGAGAGAGAGAGCAGTACAAGATAGGTAGCAAGTTTCTCAGTAGTACAATGACATAAACCTTGCATATCGGATAAGAAGTTTACCACCATCAATAGATTGCATGTACAGCCGCTGATCATTGTAATGCGAAAATATCACAACATTCTCATAAACTGTGAATGCACCACCTCCATATTCTTGTGCTAATGTCCGCACGGAAAACTCTGGAAGTGTGATATCACTAGGCACATCAGTTGGTTCAATAGGACCTTTAACAAGAACCATCCGCCTGCACACCTCATTGCATAATAACGAGATATAAGCAGCTTATATTTAATTATGCTGAAATATAAGCACAATGTATCAATAATAAAAACATACAAGAATAAAAGTCACCACAACTAATTAAACCATGCCTCATGAAGATTTCAATAGTAGACACATGTATATTGCACACCAACAACGTAAAGTTGTAGAAGTCGATGCACATTTAGAAGGTACCAGTAATGAATGGGTTATAACATGCAAATCGACTGAAAGCAATATAAAATATATATGTAAAGCTAATGAAACCCAAAACCCTCGAGGATATTTCTCACTCATCCGTGATATCAATCCATGTAAAAAATATAATTTCATTTCTGTGCTAGCATCCATCAGCTATAGATGAACCAGAATCAAAGAAGCATCAAATAAATGGGGCACCAATAGAAAGATTGTACACAATTTGCAAGCCATGTTAGCAGCTAAAAAATTGGAGTCTGTTCTTCAACAAAACTGATTTTATGATGTCCCAACTCTAGGAGGGATCATCTAGCTCATCCATCCACCCTTGAGGCCCCTTACCTCAACCATAATGAAGTAGCCAAGAGATGGAGTCCATAAGACTCACCAAGAACCAACAATCGAACTGCAAAAGAAAAGAGATCTCTAGAGGAAGAGATTCCACTTTTAACCTGCACTACAAACTAGCAAATATGACACAAAGGAAGTGTAGGAACCTAGACATCTTAAATGCATTAAAATTGAAAATCAGAGGGTGTTGGTGAAGGATGACGAGGTCAATGAAAGGTGGAGAGTTTATTTTCAGAAATTGTCAAATGATGATCACTCTAGGAATTCAACGTTAGAAGGGACAACTGACATAAATGAGGCCAGAGGTCATAGATACGTTTGTAGGATTAGGATATCTAGAGTTAAAGAAGCTTTAAAAAACGTGAAGAAAAGAAAGACTCTACGACCTGATGGTATACCAATTGAGGTTTGGAAGTGCATAGGAGAGATTAGCATATTTTAACTTCCCAAGTTGTTCAACAAGATTTTGATAACAAAGAAAATAGCAGATAATATAGGAAAAGTACTATGGTACCATTTACAAGAACAAAAAAAACATAAGAGTTGTATAACTATCAAGGGATCAGACTTACGAGCCACGCTACGAAACTGTGGAGAGGATGATTGAGCAACAACTAATATGAAATAAGTGTATCAGAAAATCAGTTGAAATATGTCAGGAATGTCAACCATTGAGTCAATTATTCTATTTAGTAGGCAATTAATTGAGAAGTTTAGAAAGAAGTGAAAAGACCTCAACACATAATTTTTATTGATTTTAAGAAAGCAAACAATAAGGTACCTAGATAGATAATTTGGCGGGTGCTGGAGAAAGGAGTCTTAAGAGGATACAATGACAATGATAGGGATATATCCAAGGGAGAGCAAACTAATCTGATGACAACTAGTGGAGAATAAGTGACAGTAGGCTTACATCAAGGTTAACATTGAGCCCATCTCTTTCTTTTGGTTATAGACGCATTAACTAGGCATCTACAGGATGCAATACACTAGTGTATGTTGTTTGCAGATGGCAGTTTTGCTTGATGAGACTAGAGATGGCATAAATGCAAAGTTAGAACTTTAGAAGGATACTTCAGAATCTACAGGTTTTAAAATTAGCCAAAGTAAGACAAAATATATGGAATGCAAGTTTAGCATTAATAGGAGCAGAAACAATGCATTAGTTAAATTGATGGACAAGAAGCACCTAAAAAATGTTATTCTCGATATATTGAGTCGATAATCCATGAGAAAAGAGAGATTGAAGAAGATGTTGCTCATAGAATTAGAGCTGGGTGGGGGTGGATGAAGTGGAGATGCACTTCTGGAGTCTTATGCGATCATCGCAGACCAATGAAACCATAAGGCAAGTTATATAGGATGGTTGTCAGACCAGCCATGCTTTATGAGAAAGAATGTTGGTCGGTCAAAAAACAACATTATCCATATAATGAGTTTAGCTGAGATGAGGATGTTGAGATGGATCAATGGCAAGACAATGAAGGATAGAATTCATAATGAATACATGAAAGAAAACTTATGGGAAGCTTTAATAGGCGATCAAATGAGAAGTAAATTTAGGTTGTTAAGTCATGTGCAACGTCGACCTAGAACAGCTCTCAGTTATGAGGGGCATTTAGGTTCAAGTTAAAGATTCTTAAAGGGCAAGAGGAAGGCCCCCAAGGATATGGATGAAAGTAGTGAGAAAAGATATAGTGACTTATGATCTGACTGAAGGTATGGCCCTTGATAGAGCGGAATTGCGGAATAAGATTCCTGTAGCCAATCCCAAATAGTTGGGACAACGCTTGGATGATGATGATGACGAACATCCATAAACCTACTATAGGATACCAATTGCAAGAGGATTTGAGCAACAAAGTACTGATAAATGAGGGAAATCTAAAACAATATGCCATAAAATTTTAAAAAAGTTTACACCTATTTAGATCCATATGATAGGAGATCATTCAAAAGCAACAAGTGCAGTGCTTAGTCCACATGCATAATGACTCCAAGCACCAAGAGCCTCCCACCTTGTGCAGATTATGGATGTATCCATAAGCAAAGAGACATTGAGATGATAGCAAGAAGCCGATGAATGCCAAATGCCTCCCAACCAATCGAGAGACAGTCAACCAAAAGGTCGGAGTTGGGTATCTCCTCCAATGTTTCATGAGTCTCCATCAAGTATGTGAAAGGACAATAAATTAACAGTAGAGAACACACTATCAATAACCCACTCATTAGAATTAGCAAGCTATAATCCTAACCCTGGTGGAAAAAATGGAAGAGTCAACTCTTTGTGCGTTAGATAATAGGAAGAATAACTGGGGAGGAAGATACATGTATCAACACTACACTATCAATAGACAAAACCATCTAAGAGTGGTTCTTGTATGCCGATCCTTGAAAATTCCCCTAGGTTAAATGACTTATTACTGCCATGCAGCAACCACTAATTTGGTCACAAGCCCCTAAATGGTGAAGAAGACCAACCATTCTAGACTCTGGCTAGGACAAATAAGAACAAGACAACCCGCCCAATCTCTAGGATGCAAGCCTGTCATTCTGATGTGAAAGGAAGGTGGGAAATTCAATGCACCCTACTAATAATACACTAACAAGAGAAGATCAGCAACAAATAAGAGAGAAGAATAGCTGTAAATCAAGCCAAAGGGAAGAAGAAGCACTTTCTTAGTTCATAAAAGTATTCTTCACAAAATAAATATCAACTCCAAGTCTCTAAGGGAGAACATTCCTCCTTTAGATACAAAAAAAATGAACTTCCAAAAACAATCTCTTTTCTCTCTCTCTAACCCTCCTTCCATTCATGTGATTACCACCAAGAACATCCTATAGTGATCATCTTCACCTCACGCAATTGCTGGGGTTATGTGGTCATTTAAAGGCCTTACGAGAGCATATGCTGAATTATTTATAGTGAAATATTTGCTCCAATGGGAGTGTGGTCCAGTTTGGACTGTGAGGCATCACTGATGCCATGACTCACCAAAGGTTCGACGGGCTATGGCTCAGATTGATGTCTAAAACTCGTAGCCCTAAGCATTTGTGCACAAGCGGTAAAGGTTTCGATGTGAGGTTATCCCTTGATAAGGTCAGAGGTGTGCCCAAGGTGGTTGGTCAGGGTCTGGGTGTGACCCATGTATGTGATGGTTGGCTGGAGATGACAAGGACTGAAATCCTCATCATTGCCATCGTACAGCATGTACACTATATAACAGTCCAGGAAGCAACCCTCTGGATGAGGGTGTGTTGTGTACATGAATACTGCTAGAATGGGGCCTGGACTTGTCCTAAGGGAGGGACTTGTAATCCATGGACAAAGAACGTGTCTCCATTTATTGGCTAACTGTGAGAGTCTAATCATGAACCCCTATGAAAGGTTGTGGGTCATGGGAACTATAAGGTCAGTTTGAAGAGATGTGGTTCCTAGAAAGGATGGAGTCCTCAATATATTTATTGTATTCCTAACTCTTTGGATCCAAATTCCCATCAAATCTTCTTAAATTTGTTTGATTATATTTTAATTATATTTTAGATAATTAAAATGCATTTTTAGACCTCTCTGGATATTTTATTTTATTGAAAAAAGGATTATTATTTTTTGAGAATTAAATTTATCTAATTGAAAAAAGGATTTTAAAATAAGAAAAAATCAATTTTCTGAATTTATTCTATTCAGAGAGAACTAACTAGTTATTGGTTTTATAAAATTCCTATCATTATTCTAAAATATTGTTTAAGGTGTGGAGGCCCATTGGACTTTTGGGCCTACCACATATGTGCCCACAATTGGGGGTGTGGGGCCCACAAGGCTTCCCATGAGTGCCCCACTTCTAGTCTCTTTCCTATTTTGTGTGGCTTGTGTTGTAAGACACCTACTTGTTTTGGAAAATAAGGAAAAGTGAAATGGAGTGGATTTGATTGATTACAATTAAATGTAGAGATTGATTGAAATTAGACTTGCAAAAACATAGTATTTTCTCTACACAATCAATTGATGAGAATAGAGCTGTGGAAACTGAAGGATAATAGTTTCACCTCATTCCTTTCAATCATGATGGCTGATCTAAAGAATAAAGGGCTAATATCTCTTCATCCCACAAGTCTCCATGGTCAAATGTCAAGATTGAGTCTCATAATGATGGCAAAACCCTAAACCCCAAAACCCTAGCCTCCATTCTATAAATGCTCCCTATGGGGGGACCTATTCTCCACACCTTGTTTTGGATTGGTCTATCTCTAAGCCCTAAAGGCAGGTACACCCTCTCTCTCTCTCT
>NW_006495648.1:1438261-1472897 GCF_000471905.2 Amborella trichopoda | reverse complement strand
CTCTCTCTCTCTCTCTCTCTCTCTCTCTCTCTCTCTCTCTCTCTCTCCTCACTCTCTTTAGTTAAGACTTTAATTTTTATAGAAGCTAAAAACCCTTAGGGGCACAGCCAAGCCACAATGGTGGCACCCCCCAAGCTTACATGCTCGGCATTATAATTTTGTGTTGAGCCATGGTCAAAGCCCTATCCCATGTCATGCTCTCAACTAGTGTTTCAAAAAGCAAACCACCCAGCGTCTGGGCGGGCGCCTAGGCGGATATCCCTGGGCGCCTGCCTGAACGCGCCTAGGCAGCCGCCCAGGGCCTGCGCCCCACCTAGGGGCGGAACTGCAACTCCTTGAGGGTATTTTTGAGTCATTTTTTTATTACTACAAGGGTAAAATTGTGGGTTTTAGATTTATTTGAAACCTAAAACCCATTAGAAGCTATTTTAGAAAGAGAAAACCCAAAAACAAAAATATTTCTACTAGGTGCCCACCTAGGCACTGGGCAGCCTGGACCCCCCCCACCGCCTAGGACCCGCCTAGCGCTTTTTGAAACACTACGCTCAAGAGGTTTTATCTAGGCTTCCTGAGTTCTGAGACAAGGTCAAACCGAAATCCCGTGTGCCATTGGTGGAGGAGACCTAGTATGGGGTTTACGAAGTCTTTAGGGGGAACATGAGGCAAGGTATGCGGTATTATTTTATTTCATGCTTTCTTGAATCCAATCAGAGTTATGTAATTTTCAGATTTTTTTTTTTTTAATGAGAATTTGTTTTAATGGCAAGTAAGTGAGAGTCATTGGCATACTTTATGGTTTTATTGGTTCCTATAATTGCATTTGGACACTTGTAAGTGATCCAGGTGGAAAAATAAAGAGAAAGAAAGAAATAGTCTTATCAATTTATACTTGCCTAGGTCACATAGTCTTACTTTTAGCAATCACTCCCTCTCTTCCTTTCCTAAAGAGATAGAACGTCTACATAAAGAAAGCATCCTAAGTAGATTCATAATTATTCTAAAAAAGAAAGGTTTGGTTAAATTACTACACTTGTCCCCCATGCTAAATAAAAATACCCACTTAGTCTCCCTAAGGTAATTTGCCAAATTAAACCATAAAAAAGTTTCAAAGCATCCTTGAACCAACCACTATAGAACAATACAATAAAGAAAACATATCAGCCCATCTCCTTGAATTTGGTATGCATCATCCTCCACGAGTTGGAAAAGACGACTCCATTAAGTAGACATCACCATGGAACATGAATAGATCTCGAACCTTAACGATTAGAGAGATGTTCTACCCACTAGGCAACTTCACTTCATATGCATTGCCATTGATTTTCCTCTTAAATCTAACAACGTCCAATCTTCCTTGCTTTAAGCTTTGCATAAGTTCCAACAAGAAATCATTCAGATCTAAGATACACCATCACATGATCTCTAACATAGAACAGTTGCACATGACAGTGTCACATCACAACATCATGTTACTTGTCATAGCTCTCCTCCAAATTTCTTCAAACCTTCTCATGCAACTCTTTCATATATTCAAGTGTGCTCACATCATTTGGATCCACAACCCCACACACAAGTACAGGAATTAAGATAAGAAAATGCAAAGGAGACCTACCATAAATCATTGTAAAAGGAATCTTCCTAATTAAGTAAATTAGAGAATCATTATACGCAAACTCAGCTTGTGTTAATAGCAAATCCCACAATTTCACATTTTCTCCAACCAAATCCCATAGCATATTGCCCACACTTCTATTAATCACCTTGGTTTGGCATTTGTCTGTCGATGATAAGCACTAGTGAATTGCAATGAGTACTTATTTTTCTCAAAAAGTCCTTCAAAATGACTAGGAAAATGATAATCATAGTCTGAGGTAATGCTCTTGGGAAGTCCAGGCCATTGCCCTATCTCCTTAAAGAAGAGAATAGCAACCATCGTAGCATCTGTGATTCTCCTATACAATATAAAGTGTGCCATCTTAGGAAATTGATCCACCACCATAATTGAATCATATCATAATTGAATCACATCCCCTTGCAGTCCTAGGCAATCCCACAAATGAAATCCATGAATAAATCAACCCACAACCTAGTTTAAACAAGCAATAGAGTGTACAGGCATGTCTTTTCTAAGTGTCCCTTGGCCACCTTGCACCTGTCAACAAATTGATATACATCCCTAGTCATGCGTGGCCAAAACTCTTTCACTAATGCATAGGTTTTATCTTCGCCACAATGATAACTAAGTCCGCCGCCATTGAGATTTGACACAAGAGGCTTCCTTGAAGAAGTATCAGGAATAGATAATCATGTGTCACAAAATAAATATCCCTCAAGCAATGCAACTGGCCATGACAGGAATGATCACCTGAACTGCACTTAGACACCAAAGGGCTAAAATATGGATCCTCCAAATACGCCTCTCGAATAGCTTCACGACCCACAACATTCACATGCAAAGTGGACAAGAGGTATGAGCATTGGCTTAGTGCATCAGCCACTTGATTCTGATCCCTTGACAGGTGACAAATAGTAAATGTGAACTCTTGCAAGTGGATCACCCACTTTGCATGTCGTGCACTAAGGTTCTTCTGACTGTTGATATGCTTCAATGCATCATTAGAAGTGTATACAATAAATTCTCGTTGCACTAAATAATGTCACCAATGTCTTAGGGCTTGGATGACTATATAAAACTCAACATCATACATGGCATACTTTTCATCGTGCTTCATTGAGTTATTCATTAAAGAAAGCAATAGACATTCTTTATTGATTGAGCCCTACACCAATCCCCATATGTTGAAAACCTTCCTGAAAGTTGGCAATGCAAGCACTAGAGCATTTGTCATCTTCTCATTAACGGTGTCAAAAGTTTTACTTGCAGATGGGGTCCAATGGAAAGCTTCACATTTCAAGCATTGATTGGGGCTATGGTAGTGCTGAAATTTCTAAATAGAAAGCAGCAAGTCCATGAAACTACGCACCTTTACATTGATTTTGGAACCGGCAATTCCACTATGGCACACACTTTCTTAGGATCAACCTTCACCCCATCTCAAGCCACAATGTAGCCTAAAATCACTAGGTTATTGCTCAAGAAATTACACTTCTTGAGATTGACTCATAACTTCTCAGCCCTCAGCACTATTAGTATATGTTGCAGATGGTCAACATGGGCATCAACATTCTACACAAGTACATCATTGTAATAAACCACCACAAAATTGCAAATAAAAGGTCTAATACCCATTACATAATGTGCATAAATGTTGGAGGTGCATTTGACAAGCCAAAAGGCATCACCAACCACTGATACAGCCCACTCTTTGTCTTAAAAGACGTCTTCTACTCATTTTCTTAATGTATGAGAGGTTGATGATAGACGCTTCTCAAGTCAACTTTCAAAAGTATTGTAGTTCCAGCCAGCATGTCAAGCATATCATCCAATCGTGCAATAGAGAACAGATATTTGACTACCTTTTTATTAATAGCCTTCTTGTCTACCACATTCTCCATGATCCATCTTTTATGGATAAGCAAAGCCAATACAATAGCACATGGACTTATGTTAAACCTTGTAAGCTCCTTTGCCAACAACTAATCCACCGACAACTGAAGCTCAGCTTGTTCTTTAGAACTAATTTAATAGGTTGGCATTTAAGTAAGTTCGATGCAGGTACGAGGTCTATAGATTGTTGCATATTTCGCATAGGTACCAGCACGTAACTCATCTGGCACCAAATCCTCAAACTCCATCAAAAGTGGTTTAAGGGCTTCGGGTACTGAAATAGACAAGTGCGTAAATCTAACCGGTTTCCTCACTCTCCTCCATAAACTGCCAGAGTGCAAGATGAATCACGCCCTCTTCTTTGGAAGATTTAGTGAAGTCTCCATACGAAAGGGCAATAATATACACCTTGTGAACATCCTTTGCAAAAGGAGCACCCTTATGGATGGTTTTGTGGTCATATTGCCAAGGACGTCCTGCAGTATGTGGCAAGCATCCATTAGTGTGACATCATACCAAACTTCATCCTTATAAAAACAGCCAATAGAAAACTTAATCAAGCACAAAGCAATAAAAGGTACCTAAACGTTGCATTTGAACAATGCAACCGTGTAAATACGTGGATGCTTTCAGATTCAATGTTGCATGCTTTCCCACCTTGAGATATAACTTGTCTGCCATCTCTTGACAGACCATGTTCTCGCAACTTCTATTGTCTGCATACTATCATTACACGTACATTGGGGGTCAAATATACTAAAGTCTTTACTTTGCCAAACTTCTTCTTGGGGTGCACATGGCACTGAGAGAACATGTTGAACCAAAGAGATCTTCCCATGATCGGCCACCACTTCATCAACTTGATCATCGATCTCATCCTCATTTTCAGCAGCAACTACTGGGTGTTCTTTGTGGTCCACCCCTTGTTTAGTGTTGTGCACTACCTAATTGACATGGTGTTGGGCTGTAGTCAACAAACACTGCGTGGCTCGGTGCCCCACCTCATTACACCTAAAACACCCCAGACTAGTAGCCTTTTAGGGTCGAGTTCGAGCTCGGGTACAAGTAGCTAGGTCATCCTTTGCTATAGAGACTCCCCCGGGTTGGAGCCATTGGCCTCCCAATTTATGATGATTTCGCTGTAAGAATGGGTCAGTGGTGGTTGCCCCCTTTCTTTGTCATTCCTCTATCTTCAAGGTAGCTTGATAGGCTACCTACAACCCGGCTAATGATGAAGAACGAGTTCATCTTGGATCAAACTTAGCAATTGATAAACATAATACACCACCTTTTGGTCCTTGGTTTCTGCTAACCTACGACAGAAGGATAAGCAGTAGTACTCCTAATACTTCTGAACAGAGTTTGTACCTTGATGCAACTAGTGAAAGTGTGAAACTATCGATACAATGTTTGTGCATAGCTTGGCGGAGAAATTGCTCAAACAAACTTGCCTTCATCTGCGCTCGTGATCTGATTTTATCTTTTCCCTTTAGAAACCGCTTCTTGAACTTGATCCCACCACACTAGTGAGCCGTAAGTTTGACCTTCTATGAATTGGACAAATCTTTCCAATCAAAGAAGCTTTTGTAAAACTCAGGGGGGGCAAACTTTCATACATAAATCAATGCCAATCACGTGATTCCTTCATGTTCGCTCCTGTACGCCAATCATGTCGGACTTGGCTTGGTCTGCAAACTGACTGTCCATCAAATCCACACTCTCATTGATGCCTTTGCGCATCGAATTCAATTGGAGGATCAAACATATCATAAACCCACTCCGACCTAGATTCGAGCTTGATTCACAATAATCTATATTAAACCCTCACAATTTGGATCCAACATTGCAGAAACCTATCCATTTGGAGCACCTTGTTGTTGATCTCTCTTTGCAGCAATAGTATAACCATCTCCAACAAGTTGTCGAGCCCTCTTTCATTCAGTCTAGTTCAGCATTCCTTCAGCCATAACATCCACAATAGCCATCCTAGTCATTAACCATCTTTAAACCAGGCTCTAATACCAATTGACTCTTCTTCATTCACAAAAATACTCTTCACAAAAGAAATATCAACTCTAAGTCTCTAAGGGGGAACATCGCTCGTTTAAATAAAAGTTAAAAATATACTTGCAAAAAATATTTTTTATCTCTCTCTCAAACTCTCCTTCCATTCACGTGATCACGCACCAAGAATATCCTGAAGTAATCTTCAACTCACACGATCACTCCCTCTCTCTTCCTTTCCTAAAGAGATAAAACTTTTCCATAAAGAAAGCATCCTAAACAGATTCAAACTTACCCTAAAAAAGTAAGATTTCATTAAATTACTACTCTTGTCCCCATGCTAAATAAAATACCATCTTACTCCCCCGAGGCTAATATTTCCAAATTAAACAATTAAAAAATTTCAGATGCATCCCTGAAGCACCCACTAAAAATTATAAAATAAAAAAATTCCCATCTCCTTGAACTTAATTTTGCATCACATTCCCTTCTCAAATCAGTAGGAAAGCAAGTGCATCCAGGAGTTTAGATAGGACACACAGCACTCGTGCTTGTTTTAGTACAAGTGCAAATTACATCCTTGCAATCCCACAGCATGGCCAAAGACATTGGAGAAGATGACATTCCATAGACTCCAGACAGAAAAAATATCTCCCATATTTCTCTGTAAGGCCCCCAATATATTCACTATCATGGGCTTTGACAGTACTGCTAACCATGCAAAGCAAGCTACAAGAGGAGGAATGCCAATCAAACATCTTTAGCCAAGAAAGAAACATTTACCCAGACCAGCAACATATTATAACATGAGCAAGAAACAACAGCAAGTGGTTGGCTGCAAAATTACCAACATTTCATTTATCCAAGATCTAAGCCTTTCTAAAGCACCTGCATACAATACAAACTATCCCCAAGCAAACCAATTAGAATACTCTAAGAATCATTGCTAACCATCATGTGATTACCAATCAACAACCCAATAATCATTGCTATGCGATGCTACTCGAATAAATAAAAGTGGGAGTATCATCACCAGCAATTCAATTTACATGCTATGGTGTAACTAAGGTATTATTTGGGCATTTTCAAAATTATTCATTCATCTTGTACTGCTCATACAAACTACCAATTCTCATAAGGGTTTCCTGTCTTAGTTGTAAGTATTCCCCAAACATACAATACGAACAGATTATGAAGGTCGTCAACAAGGTCCCTCAAATTACTCCAAAGATGTAATATCCAATATAAAAGAAATAGAGAAGGAGTTAAATTGTTGGACAACCTCCAGGGGGCATAAAATTGGAACCACTAGTTCTTGTCAGCAAGAAAGGCGCATCAAATTTTTTGGAGTCAAGCAAGGTTCAACTGCTCAAATCTTTCATGAATCTCAAGAACAAAGGTAAAATTCTGAGAATTTTATATCATAGAAGGTTTATTCCACCATTGTTCACCTTCAACCCAGTTTCATAGATTCTGGTGAAGAATTTCAAGAGTTATGAATTTGGGCATAGGTTTTGGAGGAGGTAACGGTTCAGCAGTAATTTGAGTGTAAGTTTTGGGGACAGGTTGGGTCTGTTGTCGACATTTGGATGGAGGGGAGGGGGGGAGCTACTGGTTGCTTCTAAGCTAGGTTGAGAAGAATACTTCGAGGGTAGATGGTCTAACGATAATGGCTTTAGAGGGGGGATGATTCTAGGGATCCTTTTCCTTTCATGGCAAGCTAAAACAGAGTATATTCCACACAGACCACATAAAACACTATCCTGCTCATACTACACTCAGTAACATGAAATAAACATGTAACCTGGGATCTCCACACCATTCATTCCAGATTAGTTAATAATTATTACTTAAGTCTCTTTAGTTAATAATTATCACAGGATGAAATGAAACTACCTCATGAAGTGCACTAATAGAAAATAATCATCCAGGCAGTCAAGGGACAAAGAATAATCAGATCCAGGAACCTTCAGTGTATGTCTTTACATGAACCAGGATGAGGGGCTTGTGTTTAAGGCAGGTGTACTGCATTCCAAGCCAACCGTCTCCGATGAAGATTGCATAGCGACAACATATAAGTAGTGTTAAAAATAATTGAATAATATTTAATAAAGGAGAATTGCAAAAGTGTAAGCATGAAATATGTCAATCGATCAGAAGTGATCAAGGTAAATCATACCACTTATTTAGAACAGAGGATCACATGAAATTTAACACATAATTTATCAGGAAAATAAGCTCATGAATAGCTCGATTACCCTATGCAACAATGATTCTCAAATGATAAAGTAAGAGTTAGGCCCGCCACCAAGTTACCCATTAAGTATTAATCACCACCTATATGTGTATTCCTTGAAGAACAGACCTCATAAATGAAAACTTAAGCCCATGGGGTAGTACTTGTGGTTCCAAGACTTGCTAACACTCTCTAAGAGCACAACGAAGAAAGCCTATATGACATATGAAAATACGCAAATACCAAACCAAATAAAGAATCAAAGGGAAACCAAAGGCATCAGTGGCCTGATCAAAGTGACTGCAACTAAGAAGGGCACAAAAAAGAAGAAAAGGAATTTTAGAAATAGAGAGAGATAGAACTGCACAGTACCCTGCTTCCTTAGGGCGTCCCTCTAACCAGATGACGCTGCCATTGCCATCAAGGGCCATACCACCCAGGCGTTTCTCTGCACCAGCCACAACATCAGCAGTGATGGGGGACTTCCACGACCCATAAGGGGCTATTATGGTATTGGCAGAAGCAGTAGCCATGCTCCTACTGCTAATGCTCCTGCTACTGATCTGGTGGTGATGATGCCTCTGCTCCTTTGGTGGTTGAAGAAACAAGGAGAGGGGGATGAATCCACTGATGCTACAATTGCTACGAAAGGGAAAGAAGCGGAAGGAGCAATGGAGAGAGTATGATAGCGTCGTTGATGATGCAGTGAGAGTGAGACGCAGCGGGGTAATGGCAACGAGACTCTGCATAGCACAACAAATCGGTAGGGGCGGCAACGACTGCACAAATACGGTGCCGCTCGATATACCACTGATTTCCTAGAAAATATCGGAGGTGCCCTCATTTACTTCTTTTTTTTCTTTTTTTTTCTTTTTAAAAAAAAAATATACTGCAGACCTAGTGTTTTGAAAACCAACCCCAAAAGGATCAGAGGCTGAAATTTACTTAAAGAAATAAAGTTGCAATAGCTTAGTTAGACGATGTAAATTTGATACCCCTTTTAAGACAAATTTAACGAGTAGTAGCCTTTTTTTTTTGGGTAAAAAAATAGTACATCTTTTAAGATAGTGCAAATCTACATCGTCTTAATAAAATATTTGCAACCTTATATAAATATTTTCCTAAAAAATAAGTTTGAAAAACAACCTAAAAATGTATGGGATATGCCTTCCTTTGCGGAAATACTTAAAATAAATAGTGTTTCAAAACCAATTGATTCGAGTTAGCTTTAATGAATTATTTAACCGACTCGCGTGCTGATTTCTAAATTAGCCAACCATATTACTGCAAAATGTGGCTTGTAGCTTCCTGTTGCGACACATGGGCATCTAGCAACTGTGTAACATATGAAATATCAAAAAGCTTAGTGGGTGCTTGCGTGAGGCTTTAATCCTATCGAGTTTGGCTTACCTCATTCATGTACGGCCTCTCTGTTCAGATATTTTTGCTCATGTAAATAGAAAATATATTATACAATCTAGAACCTACAATATTTTATTCATAAAAATAAACATATGGTTGTGTATAGCCATATTGGATTGGTAGGCCAGCATATTAAACGCCTACAATGTTCATAAATACCAACACCAATCGGTATCTATGTAACATTGATCAAAACTAAAACTTAAAAAAGATAGTGTACTTATTTCTTAGAAACAAAATTCATTACCTCATTCCAATGACATCAAAATCGTTATTATCATCATCTCCTTATGTATCTCCTAATGCATCTCTTCATATAATTCCTACAAGTTCCTCATTTACTTGTTCACCTCCTCCTCCTCTGTGTGTTGATTCCACCTTCTTCTTTTTCCTTCTTGCTCATGAGGCCCATGTCTTCCTATTAAGAAGCGACTCCCCCAGTTTTATCAACCACTATTAAGTTGGATCCTTCATAATTCAAGGTCCAAGTTTATTGGTTATAATCCATATATTTCCTTCTGCGTTGCCACTTTTGGAGGTTTAATTTATAGTAAAGGTAGACAACATTTTAAATCCTAGCAGTAGCGTTTAGAATGCTCTTTAATTTCATGTAAACCCCAAAGTACAATGAATTTGGGTGGGTACATTGGGCATTATAGTAACTCCACCTTGTCTAGTCCCAAGTCAATCATGGTTATCCTAAGCCTGAAAAAAGGATGACATATTTGTTAGGTAGGGCTGTCAGCACACAGTTTTGTCACATCTTTTCATGAATCTTGAACCTCAATAGGAGATAAGATGAGGGAAAGTAAACCTGGGTGGGCTGGTTAGGAAAGGCAATTTAGTTCTAGTTGAAGTCTCTAAAAGGGAAAGGGGAAGGGCCAAAATGACATGGATAGAAGTAGTGAGAAGAGATATGTTGATTTATTGTTTGATTGAGGGTATAGCCCTTAATAGAGCAGAATGGTAGAACACGTGTAGCGGACCCCCAATAGTTTGGATAAGGCTCGAATGATGATGATGACATTGGGCATTACATTCTATAGTCCAGATTCTCTAGAGCCATGAATTTCCACTACTTGGCTGACAAAAAATGAGAAAGAACTTATAAGAAAGATCTTAAATGGCACTAAACAAAATTAATGATAAAAACTCATAAAAAGCACTTTCTAACTGAGCTCGATCTATTTGGTTGTGAGATTTCTTGCAAGGTTTGTTGCAACAATTTCCGTGGACATCTATTTAGACAAAAAAATGAGAAAAAAAAGAGCAAGATTTAGTGGTTTTGACTTCAAAAAAGTTGTAATTGTCATTATTTGCTCTCTCCTATGCAGAACCTCTTGCTACTATTCTACCTTTAACTTCCCTAGCACTTTGAGTCCTTAGGATAGGGGGAATCCACCTATTAGTTCAAGCCAACCATCTTATTAAGTCCTAATAACGAGCTCTAAATAGATTCCAAGGACAAGATTTGGTACCTTTTTGCTAAAATTAGTGTTTCAAAACAATTTATTTATTGCTGGTTCACTTTTCCTTTTGTGGAATCTTAATACCACTTCATTTTCTCCTCCTATCTTTTTGCTTTAATCGTATTTGCTTTTAATTGTGCTTAGGCCAAGGTTGCCGCACCTTACTTTTTCCCTCTACCCCATGGGCCACGTACTTCGTACTAAGCAACATCCTCTCACCAAATGTCTCTCTCCCTCCACCATTTGACACATATCCTGCTTCCCATTAAAATATAATTTATCTAGTATATAAACTTTGGTGAAGAGGGAGAGAGAAGATGAAGAGAGTGCTACAAACTTGGAAGTGGGTAGCCAAAAAGCAGAAATCAAGGACTCATGGAAGTGGGGCATGAGGTTTTTAAAGAAACATTGAACTTTCTCTATCATAAAGTTTGTATTCTCTCTCTAGTAAGAGATAGTGAAGCACTAGCCTCGCGTAATTTAAGGAATATTTTCTACTTATTTATTATTTATTTTGGCACAAGATGATCATGCATGTACTTCATTACCCAACTAATGTTTGATTATATCGATTGGACAATGATTTTCTAGTGAGAGAGATGTTTATTTCCAATTGATGTTCATAGTATCATACCAGTTGGAAAAACATATTAGATATATAGATTACGGTTTTGTACGGGTCTTCTGAGTGTGCAACTCAGAGACTCAAGAATTTATTTTCGATATGGCTGTATGTACTCGACGAGACCCATTTGCACCTCAAAAATTTACCGCGACGGGGGCGTTTAACACTTCAAAGAAAGCGAGCTCCTCTTGTGCCTCCAAATCCCTTGATTTTAAGTTCCGTGTTTGGGATTTCATGTCCACTATGATGTTTGGTAAACCACGGTGAACCCCCATAAAACCCACAATTTCGAAGTGTTAAATGGAGGTTTTTTTTTTTTCTTCTAGAGATGTTTATTAATGACTCGCTAAAATATAAGGACCAAGATTGTGTAAGGCCAGACTTCGGATCTACTCTACCACTTTGTTTATCCTCCGAATCTGGCTCTAATTCCTATGGAAGGTTGACTGGTATTAGGAGTGCTTCGATGTTCAGATATAACTTCTAAATCTGGCTCCGATTCATATGGAAGTCCAATTGGTATTAGGAGTGTTTTGGTACTATTCAAGCACAATCCCGATCTAGGGAAGGTACTGTTGATTTTTCCTGGGATTTGAGATAGTAAAGCTTATGGAGCATCAGTTAGGCTCATCAAGCGTAAGTAAGGCTTATGGAGCGTCAGTCAAGCTCACCAAGAGTTAGTAAGGCTTATGGAGCATCAGTCAGGCTCATCAAGCATAAGCAAGGCTTATGGAGCATCAGTTAGGCTCATAAAACTGATGTAAAGCTTATCGAGTGTCTGTCAGGCTCATTAAGTGTAAGTATGGAGCGTCAGTCAGGCTCTCAAGCGTAAGTAAGGCTTATGGAGTGTCAATCTATCTCATCAAGCGTAAGTCAAGCTTATGGAGTGTCTGTCACGCTCATCAAACATAAGTGAAGCTTATGGAATGTAAGTCAAGCTCATCAAGTATAAGTAAGGCTTATGGAGCATCAGTTAGACTTATCAGACGTCATACTTGTCAATTGTGGGTCAAGTTATCGAATGTGCGTCAAGCTTATCAATTGTGTGTCAAGCTTATCGACTGTGCCTTAACCTATCGACTGTGCGTTAAGTTATCGACTGTGCGTAAGGTTATTGACTGTAATTAACACTATCGACTGGAAGTCAGACTCCTGACTGTAAGTTAGACTATTGACTGTAAGTCAGATTATGAATTGTAAGTCACTATCAATTGTAAGTCAGATTATGGACTATAGGTCAGATTATTAATTGTAAGTCAAATTATGGACTGTAAGTCAAACTATCAATTGTAAGTCATATTATGGATTGTAAGTCAAAATTTATCGATTGTAAGTACGAATTTATCGACTATAAGTCAGATCTATTGACTGTAAGCCAGACGCTATCGACCGTCAATTAGGTCATTGACCATCAGTGAGGTTATTGGCTATTTGTCAAGCTATCCATCGTCTTTCAGGTTACCCATCGTCTCTCAGCATATCAATATCGAAGAGTTGATCAAAGAGATTAATATTAGAAGATCACTGAAAGTTTAGATTTGGTCAAGCGAGATCAGTTCTGAGGATGTTAGTCATTTAAGATGGCAGCAAAGGTTCCAATTTCTTTGTAAATTGGAAGGTGTGTTATGTACAGACCATTAAAGTCTGTCTGCTTGCATATATTAGTTGACTTATGGATTGATCCAGTCACCTGTAGATTTTCTGTAAACTTCGAAAGAAGTAAAGGCCTTAGGCTTATGTGACTGATGTATATTGTTTGTTATGATCTTCGATGTCAGTGTAGTAGGGGATGATTTAAAGAGTCAATATTAAAGCTTGTTTTTAGGACCTACAGAATAGTGGGGGTGACAATGTCCTATAAAAGGACTACCCATCTCTAGCAAAGGGACATTAATTAAATTCATGTTCGATAAGGTCCTTATACCCCCAATATCCGGAGATATTTTTGTTCTTGATTTTATGCCTTAAAAGGCATGTTTTGTATGAGATATATGGTAAGGCTCTTTGACCTTAAGAGGCCCAAACTTGGACCTAGATCTCTTATATGTGTTTTTGTGGACTATACTGAATACAACAAAGCACATAGCTTTATAAACTTGGAGTCAAATGTGGTAATGGAGTTCAGAGATGCAGAATTTTTTAACACACATTCATTGGTGTGTAAGATAATGAATATGAAGCTCGACATTGTAAACCTAAAGTTGGTAAGCATGAAAATCCTGAGCACTTAGAACCCATGAGAAGTAAGAGAATCAGGAAGCCAACTATTTTTTGTCATGATTTCCAATTGCAGCTTTTGGAAGAAGATCCTAAAACTTTCAAGAAGCCATGTCCCCATGTGACGCTCCTTTCTGGAGGGAGGTAGTCAACGATGAGATGAAATCAATACTGGAGAATGATAAATGGATATTAGCATATTGACCTCTTAGTGCTAAGCCCTTAGGATATAAATGGACTTTCAAAAGGAAAATAAAGATAGATGGTACCATTGAAATATATAAAGCAAGACCAGTTGCGAAAGGATTTAAACAAAAGGAAGGTGTTCATTTCTTTGATATCTATGCACTTGTTGCTCGTATTGCTACCATTCAAGTTCTCATAGCCTTGCCCTATGTATACCATCTAGAGATTCATCAGATGGATGTGAAAACAACATATCTCCATGGCTAACTAGATGAAGAAATTTATGTGGAGCAACCTGAGGGATATCTCCTTAAGGGACAAGAGCGCAAGTTAGTAAACTTGTGACATCCCTATACATTTGAAGCAAGCATCCAAGCAATGACATGAAAATTTAATAAAATTATTTTATCACACAAATTTCAAATCAGACATACTGATACATGTATTTATGCCAAATTTTATGATAGTGCAGTAGTTATTATTTGCATGTATGTAGATGGTATACTCATACTAGACAACAATACTCCATGCATCAAGGACACAAAGAACTTACTGTCTTTTGATTTTAATATGAAATACATGGGGCTCGGCGATGCGATACTTGAAATTAAAATAGTGACACATCTGACTGGATATATTTTAACCCAAAGCTACTATATAGAGAAATTGCTCAAAGATTTGATCACTTTGATTCCAAGCCAGTTTCAACCCCTTGTGGTACTCACATTAAACTCAAAAAGAACTGTGAAGGCCCTATTTCCCAATTTGACTATGTCAAAGTCATTGGATGTATAATGTATACAATACCATGCACTAGATCAGATATAGCCTTTGTTATAGGTAAACTGAGTACATACACCAATAACCTAGGCCAAGAGCATTGGAATGCAATCTATAGGGTATTGCGTTATCTCAAAGGAACAATAGACTATGGCCTACATTATGTGGGTGAACCCATTGTACTAGAAGGATACAGTGATGCAAACTGGGTTGCAGATTCTAAAGAATCCATGTTTACTAGTGGATGAATCTCCACTTGAGGTGGGGGTGTATTTTTGGGATCCCAAGAGGTAGATTTGTATATCTAAATGATTGGACAAAATTCCCTTAGAACCCATTGTGAGGAGGCAAAGTGGGACTTGATGGTAGACGTACCACCTGTTTAAGGCCCATGCCTGCAGTCTCATGTTATTTGATTGTGAAGCCTTTGTATACCAAACGAATGGTTGGGGATTTATTTCAGGAAATCCGGTTATACTCGCTTGAGGCACAGTCAGTTGAGACTTATGCTTGAGATGGACTCATAGTACTACTCTATATCAGCTCTACCTAGCACTTGGTAGAATGTAAGTAAAAGCCTTGCAAGGCACCAAGTCTGAAAGAAAGCTAGAGTGATGGGATTGAGCCCAAATGTATTTTTGCCATAGGGTAATGGGAACCGTACTTAGGATAAGGAGATTCCAAGTCCAAGGCTAAAGGGGAAAACAAGTCGCTCGTGTGATGTCTGAAGGATGTGGGTGTTGAAGGGTATTTTCCAACACTAAATATCCCTGATATGCAAAAGGAGAGAGCAGTTTGTGACCTAAGTCCACGGGTGCCAAAATGCCTGTGGACCACAGAAGCAGTAGTATAATAAGCACAAATTTGGAGCTGTAGTACCATAAGCAGTAGTTTTAGAAATTTTGCCTCTAGCATGCTGAAAGAAGCTCCCCATCGCCGGAGCTTCAAACGATCACCAGACCGCTTCAATTGGATTCAAAACGTTTGAAAGCCCCTAGGGGCCAAGTTTCGACTTATTCAAACATTTCTGGACCAATATGCGGCCAACTTACCAAAAATGGATAGGCCACACGCAATCTTGGTGCACCCTCGGCAAACTAGCTTCCACTTATGGAAACTGTGTTCTAATTTTGGGCTGAACTTTCTATGGTCGTTTCTCCTTCATCTCAGGTCGGAATGAGCCCAAACTTTGAGAGGATGTTCGTCTCATCGGCCCAATCGTTTTGATATATGGCATGGCATGGCTTGAGCTGAAAGAAATCGAAGAGAGAAGATCTCCATGAAAAAGCAAAAGTTGCAGGAATTTTAAAGAAGAAGGTCCCTTTGATCAAGTAGCCATATCACAACGCCTGCATGCCCGATCGGTCTAAAACTGGATGCATCGTGACCACAAGATCGAAGAATCCATTCGAGCCAAACCTTGTGCATGATGAACACTCGGATTTACTGTATTACATATACAAGGAAGAGGCAATTTTCGCCACCGGAATCCTAACTCCGGCCAAAATTCCCCAATTGAGAAAGTGGTTATTCGAGCACCAAATCGAGCCATTCTTATTGCAAAATGATCATGGCGACTTGCTCATCATTCTGTAGCAAAGAAATCAAGGAAAACAATCAAGAAATGGGTGAGATCTTGAATCTAAAATTGCAAGATTCTCGCAAATATTACCGCCTCGAGTTGGCGGTCCAAAACCTCGATTCATGGCTTAAGACGTATACCAAAATGACCACCTCACCGAGCTCTACAAGTTTGAGATATTATTTTCATTAGACAGTGGCCAGATGGACACAATGACAACGACAAGAAATTCATGTGAGTTCATGGCCATGATAAGTATTGTTCTGGAATTACTCAGCTTGTTGTGAACGAGGGGAAAAATCATCATTTTGCCCCCTAATTGTTAGCATTTATTTAAATTAGAAAATGTCTATTTTTCAGCAATTAGGTTAGTTTTTGGGCATCCACCCATGTTTTCCATGGTTGCTTACATATATCTCTAACATGTAATAACCAAAGGATCTTCGACAGGTCGGCTCTTTTTGGCCTACGTAGACCCTAATTAATTCATATTAAGCGTTCCCCTCTTTGATTATTTTCGTGTACCCTTTTCGTTGAAGAGAGGAGAGAGAATATTTTGCCCACTGCACATGGTCTTAGCCGCCGAGCCAAGACCCACTAGATAACCGTCTCCCTTTCCATGTGTGAAGCGAGGGTCAGCGGCCAGGTCGTCGGTCCCGTCTCTTCTTTCACTCTCTCTCTTCTTCTCTTTGTTCTTCCTCTTTATCTCTCATCTTCTCCTTTCTCTCTTCTCTCTCCCTCTTTCTCTCCTCTTCTCCTTTCTCTCTTCTCTCTCCCTCTCTTTATCTCCCCTCCTCTCTCTTCTTCTTTGTCTCTTTCCTCTTCTTCTCTCTATCTCTCTACTACTTTCTCTCCCTTATCTTTCCTCTTTCTCTCTCTTCTTTCTTCCCCTTCCTCTTCTCCTCTATCTCTTTCTTCTTCCTCTCTTCTCTCTCTTCCCTCTTTTCCCCTGTCTCTTTCCTCGTCCTCTTTCTCATTTCTCCCTCATTCCAAGTGGTGGCATGAGCCTTTTCCTAGAGCGATAGGTCTCAACCGCTATCTCATCTTCTTCCTCTTCTGTCTTCTCTCTCTGTCCAGCCGAGCGGAAATCTGAGCCTTTTCTCAAAGTGGCAGACCTCGTTAGTCAGAATTAGGCCTGTTAGGTAGCCAAGTGCCATGATTTAGGGCACTTCTTCCCATTTTGTCTTGGTTTCTTTATTTTTGGATTGATAAATAAGAAGCCTTTGATTGTCGTTGTTTGCTGCTACATTAGGTTTGCTTTTGATAATCAAAGTACCTCTGTGGGCACCATCTTGCCGGGTCCCGTTGAGGGCTTTTTTGTTGGCCTGTCTTGAAGGTCTAGGCCTGTTTAGGAAGGGATTTTGGCAAGGCAGCATCGTGGGCCCCATCCTGTCGGGTTCAGTCGGGGGCTTTTTTGTTGTCCTATCTTGAAGGTCTGGGCCTGTCGACTAGGAAGGTTTTAGGCGAGGTGACCTTATGGCGAGGTTCCCGAAGTCTCTGGCGGGTTTTTGCCCTGTCTTTGTCAGTTTCTTGACTTCGTAGGCATCTTTGGTTTGTTGAAATGATTTTCTTGTTTTTGTTTGACTTCTTGGGAATGGTGCTTTTATTCATGAGACTTTTCTTATCTTTTTGGCTAGTCTTCTGTCTTTCGAGTCCCTTTTTGTGAATGGACTCATGCTGTCAGAATCTTTCTTTGATGCTCAGCTTTTTGGGCCTTGGTATTGTGAAACTAGGGGTTTTTCTTTTGAATACAGCTGAAGCTTCTTGCAGAGGTAGTGTTGCATCAACCTGCTTATTGGTCTGAGCGCCATTTGCGATTTTCACTTCGACTAGAGAAGTGGCACCGTAAAGACGGTTTTCACCAACCTCTTTTATTTTTTGGCTCTTTTACCCATGACCTTGCGGCCATGTCCACCCTTTTCATCCATTTTTTCTTATGGTAGCCTTTTGGGGTTTTAACCGTGCCTGGATTTTTATTCACAGAACTCTCTTACTCATGGTTTCGTGACCATGCCCTTCCGTCATTTTTTACTCATGGCGTTCCCCTGCTCAGGTTTACACCATGCCTGTTATTTTTGTGAAGGCGTGTTTAGGGTCATGCCTTCACCTTCGGGACCTGTGCGAAGCCTTTTAACGTCATGCGACCAGGACGTGCACTGTAGTTTTAAGTCATATAGCTGGACCATAGCGATGATGGATGACAGTCTGCAGGGGCCATGGAGTGAGTATGGTGGTGGTTTTGACTCACTTTGTGGAGATGGCATGAGGCTACCTATGAAAGATGGATGAATGGTGGGTGAAAAGTAGTGACCCACTAGTTGACAATGAGTCTGGATGACGGAATAGTTCACCGTTTTGTGAGCATGGGTGAGACTCAAGGGAAATGATGGATGATAGTGAAGGGATATGGACTTACTGAGGAGGTAATGAAGGCAATGCACGCTTATAAAGGGGTCGGTTAGGGAAGGCATGAGTGAAGATGCACATAAAGGACGTATGCGTGTGTGTAGGGACGAGTTTTAAGCTCATGCCTTCGAGACCTGTGCAAACAAGTTTAACATCATGTGGTCAGGACGTGCACTACAGTTTTTAAGGTCATACAGCTTGGACCGTCACTACAGTTTAAGGTCATATAGTTTGGACCACTGTGCTAAGCCTATTAACGTCATGCGGCCAGGACGCGCACTATGGTTTAAGGTCATATAGCTTGGACCGTAGTTATGCAGTTTAAAGTCATGCAACTAGGACCATGCAGTTTAAGGTCGTACAACTAGACCTCCACTATAGTTTAAGGTCATTTCTGATAGTTTGGGGGGAAATGGTACCTGGTCGATGTACGAGAGGTATGGATTTTGGTAAAGCAGCGCCCCTTGCATTCTTGGCTTGCGAAACAGTGTGGGGAGCCGAGCTATCTTGGGAGGCCTATGGAGAAGTTTGCTTGGGAGTCAGTCTCATGGTGAGAAGAAGGGGACTTGGAGGCTTCTAGACGATCCTTCTTCGTGAGGATGGACTGCATCATTACCTCAAACCTATTCATCTGCTCTTCTTGAGCGTCAGCTGGGTCGTCGATCACCATGATGCTGACTGTTTCCTCTGGAAGGTCAGACCCAGGTGGAGTAGTGAATCGCCAGTGTTGACGAATCGTCCATGGCAAGTCGGTCTGTCAGGGCTCAGCATGCCCTGACTGGACTTGGGTCTTGTACGCTAACCATGTTATAACCAGTTCTTGACGGTCTTGGGACTATAACTTCTTGGTCGCTTGATCCTTCCCTATGAGGGTCACCACCGAGCAATACTCTTGGACTTCCTGTTTGGGTTCTGGGAGTCGAAGAGGGGAAAATGGGTTGTGAGATAGGAGGTCATCAGGAGCGGCAACTTCAACTGCCATAGGGGATTTTCTAGTCAGAAGCTGCAAGCCTCTCTTCTGCTTGATCTTGAGGCTGCGATAGACTTCAGTCCAGAATCGAGCCTGAGATTCGGACTGCCCCGATTTTCTTGAGCATGCGAGGGCTATGTCTATTATCTAGGGCAGGGAATGAGGTCCGTGTATAGGGGCAATCTGAGCTACTGCCTTGGAGGTTGAAGGCTCCAATTTGCCATCAGACCTTTGCCCCAATTTCCCTTGTGAGGCCTGGGTGGATGCCTGAGCGGGGGCGGCTGTCTCAAGATGGTATTGTTAAAGAAAACCATTGAGTATTAAGTCTTGAGGTGTCTACCTAGTGAAGGACGGGTGATAGAAGAAGGAATTGACTCTCGACTCCCCATGAGTTGGGGTCGGGAAGGAACCTGCAAAGCTAGTGCATGTGCACCTTTAGGGTTGGTCGTATGAGTGACTTGTGGGTCAGCTGGTTCAACATTAGGGGGCCGAGACCTATGCGCTTGTGTTTGTGAGGGACCAGGTAGGAACCTATCTCTCACAGGGTGAAGCTGTGTATGGTAAGAGGGAGGACAAAGTGGTCGACCCTCATGTGCTCGAGCTAGCGCAGAACTGACGCTGCCCCAAGCTGTGGGATGCACATGCATGACGTGCACACGGTTTGGCCTGAGAAGGCCTAGCCTTGGATGCAAGCTCAAGGCAACATGAAAGTTGCTCCAAGGTCTGGCTCGAGTGGGCAGACCACGAGCCTCTGGGTGTGTACAAGAGGTGGAGGCCCTAGGGTCTCCATCTTGGTGCGTCGAGCCTCTAGGAATAGAAGTTCGAGGTGGTAAAGGAGTATAGGGGGTAGCCGTGTGGCGACCCGCAGGAGTGATGGCAACATGTTTGCCTTTCACGAAAGCGGATAGGATAGCCATTCGGCATACCTAAGTAATATGATTGGCAAGGGACTTGCCAGTAGCAGAGTGTGTGCTGTGGTTGTAGGTGTGCTACCAATGCACGAGGCCTTGGTGGAGGGTCCACCACGATCAGAAAGTGGGGAGTCAAGGACCTTCAAGTCCCTTCTCGGGCTAATCCAGGATAGGACCTAGGAGCCAGACTGTGAGTTTTGACTCATGAGGAGTGTAAGGAACGAAGCTTGGGGAGTTCGCTTCCCTTGCCATGGAACACGATGCAAAAAATAGAAGGTAATACCTGATCAAGCAAGGACGAACTAACAAAGGGGTAGTAAGTCACCAGTGGAGTCGTTAGACTGATCGGATGCCTCTATCTCACCTCCCCAAATCTGGGTGATCGGGTGATATGAGTCTCGGGTTCAAAGGATCGGGACCTGAGACCACTCTCTCGGGAACCTTGTTCACAGAACAAGAGCAAGTGCCCAACTGATGAGAGAGGAATTTTAAAATGTGAGGTAGGGACCAACCTCACCTGGGTTTGTGACTTACTCGGGCTGACTTGCATGGGCGCCCTCTTAAATCACGATGGAAATCCTCCAGCTGCTTCAACTGGTTCGAACTCGCTTCCCTTGACCTGCGATCACCTTGTTTCTGCACAACACTAACATGGTTAAATTTTAAGACAAGTGGGCCAAAGGACCCAACCTTGCTTAGGATGATGCGCATTCATAGGGGAGATGGGAGATTAGAAAGGTTTGAATAAGAAGGGAAAAGAGAATAACACTCGACAAGGGGATGAGACTAGCATAATAGCTGAACAATACAATGATCAACTTGGAGTAGTAGCAAGACTGCATAGTACTTAGACCGACACGACGAAAATACTACTTGGAACCAAGCTCGATATGATCGTCTTAATCAAGTGTGGTAGCAAGACGAGCTTGATACTCAGGACCAGCACGACGGCAATACTGCTCGACAACCAAACCGCTAAGGCATTGCCAAACTAAGTCTTCCTTTGGTCAAGCGAGAGAGAAGAAAAGAGAAAGAATGGAAGAGATGAGATGACAAAGGAAGACAGTTCTGACGGCGCTGGACACTGTTGCTCACAGCGAAAGGGGGCAAGCAATGAGCTGCAGGCGGCGTTATTGTCACGACCTTTCATGGGCGACGATAGGTATCGCCATCTGTGATAGGCACAAGGCGTAAGAGAGAAAGTCGTGGACGACGATAGGCGTCACCGTGACCCCTCGTGGGTGGCGATAGGCATTGCCGTCTGCAACAGGTGCAGGGCACATAAGAAGCTTGAAGACGACGATAAGTATTGCCGCTACCCTTCATAGTGGACGATAGGCGTCACCGTCTGCAATAGACACGCAACAGGGTAAGACTCTATGGGTGGCAATAGGCATTGCTATTTGCACTTATGTGAGATGCCAAAGATGCGCCACTGGATGGCGACAAGCAGCACCATCAGCGAACTTTCACTAAAAGGCAGAGATGAATGAAGTGAGGGAGAAAGCAACTTGCACATGGCGCTGTCATCGCCATGCATGATCTGTGAAACCACAAGAGGGAGAAAGAAAGGAAGAGGCATGCACGACACTACCACTACCGCGCATAGCCTCTGAGAAGAGCTCAGATGAAGGAGAAGAGAGGAAGAAGAGAGAGAAGACGAGAGAGAGAGAAGAAGAAACGAAAAGGAAAGAAAAGAAGAGAGAGAAAGATTTATCTTGAGCCTAGGGGTAGTGGTCCAAAAGTTTCTCTCTCCTTCATCTCTTCCCAAAACGTAACCCAACCACAAGAAGAAACGAAAATTTTATTATGCAAAGTTCTCCTTAGCAAAAAACGATCCTCGTACAATGATAGTTCGTGATATATATAGAGTCTTGCCCAAACATGGGTGGATTGATCAAATTAAACCTAATAGCTGAAAATTAAGATTTAATTGAATTAAAAAAATTGTAAAAATGGATGCAAAATGACTGATTTGCCCCTTCCTAACAATTTATAGAATTCCAAAACAGTCCCGACTGCTGCCCTAAGACTTGCGTGATCTTTCATGGATGATCCAGAGTTGCTTTAATGCCCATTTGATCGAAAGATGATTGTTTTCGTATAGAGCTCGGCATGGCGATCGATTTAGTATCAACTTCGAGCCATGGATCGTGTTTTTAGGCCACGATCATGCGACTTAAAATTTGAACGAATCTTGCAAAGTTTGAATGGATAGTGTGGTCGTTTCTTGATGTTTTTTCGTGATTTCTTCACTGGATCACACTAAATATGCTGGCACAATCGTGTGGCAACAAATGTAGCTTGATTTCATGTCCAGACGAAGATTTCGCAACTTTTGAGTTTTGGCCAGAATCTGAAATTTCGACATCAGAAATTGCAGTCATTTTATTGGCTTTGTGTAAGAGATCTGACCATTCATCATACGCAAAGTTCATACTTGTGATAGCCATGGACCTTACGCACACGATGAAGTTGGTTTCACGTCAATCGGATGTGCAAGCGTTGTGATTTGGCCACTCGAATGAGGTGCGTCGCTGTTGATTTTCCTGCAACTTTCTTCACGGATCGACAACTTCTCTCTAGATTTTCTTCTCGCTCAGATATCCTTACGGGTGTGCCACATATCGAAATGCTCTTCTCGACGAGACGATCACGCTTACAAAATTTGAGCACGATATGACTCAAGATGGGGGAGATATAGTGCCTGCAAGTCACTATTCATGACATCCCCTCTAATGGACTTGAGTTACAGGGTGGTCGCACAGGACTAGTTTGCGGCTCCTCCTGTTTTAATATTTCACTAATAACTTCTTCCTAGAGTATCCGTTTAGGCTGAAATTTGACTCTTGAGGGTTTTCAATCATGCCATATCTAATGGCAGTGGTATCATGGCCATTTGATGCTCAAAAATTAGGGTTCCAGTTATAGGGGTCCGTTTTACGGTGTTAGAGGCTGATTTTGTCGAAACTGTTTCTTTGTCTGCACTACTGTAAACATGCCGGAATAAGACGAAACTTGGCAGGAGACTTTTTGGAGTCCTTGTGAAGATCTTGGCCTGTCCTGGTGTCATTCAGAGACTATCAAACTTTCCACTGTTTGTCAGGCTTTATTGACCGGCTTCTCCCTTTTATTCTGTATCGAGGACCCATGGTACTGAAAATGTCTTCAAACAACCGGTTCGTGGTTCTGGATAGAATAATATATGATAATAGTCCTCAATTCAGAAGCCATCACATTGATCTCCTAGATAACTGGTTTGGTTTTGAGTGGAAGTACTCGACCATGTACTACGCTCGAGCTAATGGTTTAGTTGAGGCATTCAACAAAACCTTGTGCGGGGTGCTCCATAAGTTAGTTTTGAAGACAAGGAAGAATTGGCATGAGAAGCTGCCTAAAGCTCTGTGGGCCTATTGCACCACCACTCTGAATGCTACAAACTCTACTCCTTATTCCATGGTCTATGGGGGTGAAGCAGTTTTACCCCTCGAGGTTCAACTACCCTCACTTCATGTTGCTATATGATAATATATGATAAATAGCATTCCAACTTAAAAGGAAATTCGTTTCTTTTATTGCATAAGATGGGTTACAAGTAATAGCCAAGAAGCCCATTATTAGGGAGGTTACAATTATAATCTTAACAAGTTGCTCTCGCGTCAGAGGAAGATCAACCACTCTCCAGTCAGTTGACAACTACGTTTCCAATAAAGTTTTACTCTTGCATCAGAGGAAAAGAGGACAGTTACAGGCTAAAATCTGCCTTCATGAAGAAGAAGCAAAACCACATGATGCCCTTATGAAGAAGAAGCAAAACCACTTGGAGAAGTTAACAGTTGCCGATACAACTTCAATTCATTTGATGAGGCACGACTGGTTTTTGGGAGCGAGAAGAAATACCCTGATAGAGTCTATCAGGCATAGAAAGCAGACTTCCATGACAAGGAGCTTGCCTATGATGGATTCCCTTCCCCAAAACAACATGGACTTCACTGTTGTGTTGAAGGACTTGGCTTCCAACGGGCAACAGGAGGTAGGCATTTTCTTTGCCATCACTCTTGACCCCCCACAAGGTATCGCCGTCCATGGTCATCGTCGCATGCAACCCAACGCCGCCCGTGATCATCGCGTGCAACCTAATGTCACGCCCGATTATCACCGGGAGCAACATCCTGTCTAGCATGGCTATTGCCGAGTGCAACATAGTGCCGCATAGTGCTGCATGCGACTTAATGGCATGCGCGACTTTGTGGTTTCCCAGTTTCAACCATCCTCAATTCCCAAGGGGCATTAACCCCCGTGCCTCCTTTGTTTCTCCAACTGTTGCCCCTTGAGGACGGTTAGCCTTTTAGCGACCTTTTGCCTCCCCCGTAACCCTTCGGGTTTCATCAAAAACTCTCCTCCGTTTGTTGGGGATCCTCATCTGACCATGTTCTTTCCCCTTTCCGACGGCCGAGAGTACTAAGAAACCTCCAAAATCTCTGTTCAAGCTCCCATGTAACCCTACAAGTTTCCTCTTCCTCCCACTCGTAGGGAAACCCTTCCCCATTGTTTCCCTCTCTTCCACTAGTGACCGAAGTTAGCAGAAAAACTGCCCGGAGTTCCCCAAAAGCCCTCTGCGACCTTTCAGTTTCCTCTCCTGGCACTTTTACAGTTCGTACAACTCACATTTCACTGTGTTTCCAGTGAAGCCTACTGTTGTTCCTCCTTCTTCTCTTCTAATAACCATAAGACCGTCAGAGTCCTTTGACCTCTTTGCAACCTACCGGTGATCATAGAATGACCGAAAGATCACTGGAACTCTGGTAGAGTACCATTGCAACCCTCGCAGTTTCGCCAGAAGTCCACCTAGAAGCCCGTGTGCACACCGAAAATGGTGTCGCAACCTGAAGGCACCATTATTTCCCTCTCGATGGCTTCAATGGCTGTTGTTCCTCACTGGAAAAGTCTCCGTGAAATCTCTGCGAAGCCCCTGTTCCCTGCTCAAGAAGCCTTGGCACTCTTCGAAAACATTCGCAATCACGTTGCGAAGGCTCGCGACCTGCTGAAGCTCGCCAAAAAGTTACTGAAAGGCCTGTTTGGTGCAAGCTTTGGCCGGGAAACTCTTTTTGGAAGTCTTTTGATGGAAGCTCCGGCTCTCTCTCTAAAGAACTCTCTTCACCATTTTACCTTTTGATAAAATAGTAAAATGGAGTTTTTTTCCCCTTTTATACTCAGCAGTTCCACAAATGCCCCTCACAAGTTCAAAATGACGCCCCAATCCTCATCTCCAGACAGTGATATGACCAAGTCGAGGCGGGTCAAGCTCGAGGCCAGAAGGAGCTATCACTGCGCGCTTCATTCAGGAGCTAAGCCACACGCTTCACTTAGGAGCTATCACCGCACTCTTCACCAAGAGGCTATCGCCACGCGTCTCACAAAAGGCTAACGTCGTGCATGCTTCACCAGGAGGCTATCGCCGTGCGCTTCACCAGGAGGCTATCACCGCACGCTTCACCAGAGGCCAACACTGTGTGCTTCACCCTAATGCCATGCCGCGTGCGTTATCCAAAACTTAGCGTCGTGGGCATGCTATGGCACTACCGTTTGGACCATCATTCTGCACCCCCAGGGAGTTCATTCCCTGTACCACAATCTCACTCCTCGAGGAGTCGAGTCTCCAATTATGACTCTGTTCCCCATGGAATCACATTCCCTTATCATGCTATAGTCTAGATGCATGACCCTAAACTGCATGGTCCAAACTACATGATCCTAAACTGTAGCAATGGTCTAGGTGCACGACCCTAAACTGCATGGTCCAAACTATATCACCTTAAACTGTAGTGGAGGTCTAGTTGCATGACCTTAAACTGCATGGTCCTCGCCGTTGTTTGAACAATTTTTTCAGTACCTTGGTCCTTGGTAGGAAACTGGTCAATAAAGCCTACAAAACAGTGGAAATTCTCGACAGTCTCATAATGGCCCCAGAATTGGTCAGGATCTTCATCAGCACTTCAAAAGACCACCTGTCAAGTTTCATTGTGATCAGACATGTCCATGGTAATGAACACAAAGAAACAATTTCAACAAAATCGATCTCTTGCACCTTAAAATGGACCCCGTAACTAGAGCTATTTTTTTTGTGCATCAAACAGCTATAAGACCACTGCCATTAGATCCAACATGGTCGAAAACTCCTATGGATAAATTTTTGGCTTAATCGGGCACACCAAGATAAAGTTATGGCTAAAAGACTAAAAAGGGGTAGGCCGCACACTATTCCCGTGTGGCCTCACTGCACCAAAATACCATTAAAGGTTGTTGTTTTAGAGTCATGGGCAGTCACTTTCGGGGCCTTTATCTCACTCGTTCTAAGTCGGATCGCTCCCAACTTGGTGAGCGTGTTCATCTCATCAAGATGAACAATTTGATATGTGGTACGCCCTGTGACGATGCCCGAGCAAAGAGAAAAACTAAATGAAAGTTGCTAATCCGTCAAGGGAGTTGCAGAAAATTCAGTAGCAGTACGCCTTGTTTAAGCAGCCAGATCATGACACTCGCATGCCCGATCGACACAAAACCGATTGCATTATGTGTGTGAGGTCCGAGGCTCTCTCTAGTCCTAACTTCACGTACGATTAACGATTGGATTTCACACACAAAGGTGTCAAAGCTGCTGCAAATTTCGGCCACGGGATTTTAAGATTCTGGCAAAAAACTCAAGACGACAAAATCTTCATCCGGACATGAAATCAAGCTACGTTCATTGCAACATAATCGTGATGGCATGCTCAATGTGATTCAATGAAGAAATCACGAAGAAACATCAAGGAACGAGCACACAATCGATCCGAAGTTTTCAAGATTCAAGTCTCATGATCATGCCTCAAAAACATGATTCATGGCTCGACGTTGGTATCAAAATGATCACCATGTTGAGCCCTACAAGAAAACAATTATCTTTTGATCAAACGAGCATAAGAACAACCTCGGGTTAGCCACGGATGATCACGCAAGTTCTTGGGTAGCAGTAGGGATTGTTCTGAAATTCCACATATTGTTAGACATGGGCAAAACAGTCCTTTTGCACCTAATTTTTTAAATTTTCTTTAATTCAATTAAATTGTAATTATCATCAATTTAGTTAGTTTTTGGTGTACACCCACGTTTTGGCCCAATTCTATATAAACATGCAAAGTTAAATTGTAAAGGCCTTCGGTTCATTTTTTAATTGATTCAATAAAATTTCCATTCCTGCTTGAGTTGATGAGTACGTCTTGGAGAGGGAGAGAGGAGAGAGAAAAAAGGGCAGATACCCTTTGAGAAGGTAACTTTCTCTCTCATCCCCTCTTTCTCTCTCTTCTTTCTCTCCTCTCTTCTCATCTCTATCTCTTTCGCTCTCCTCATCCCTTCTCATCTCTACCTCTCTTCTCATCTCTATCTCCTTCTCATCTCTATCTTTTCTCTCTCCTTCTCTCTTTCTCTCTTCTTTCTCTCTTCTTTTTTGTCATCTTTATCTCCTTCTCATCTCTATCTCTTTCCCATCTCCATCTTTTCTCTCTCCTTCTCTCTTTCTCTCTTCTTTCTCTCTCCTTTTTTGTCATCTTTATCTCCTTCTCATCTCAATCTCCTTCTCATCTCTATCTCTTTCTCTCTCTTCTTCTCATCTCTATCTTCATCTGTCCTCTTCTAATGCAAACGGCGAGGCTCAATGCCGGTTGGTTTTCTCCTTTTGTCATAACTAACAAGGCTTAGCGTCGGTTGGTTTTCTCTCTCCTTCTGTCTGTCAGTTGGTGAAACCTATCGCCGACTGATCTTCTCTCTTCTCTCCTATCAGTCGATGAGACCTAACACCGACTTGTTTTCTCTCCCTTCCCCTGTCAGTCGGCGAGATCTAGCATCGACTGGTTTTCTCTCTCTTCTTCTGTCAATCGGTGAGACCTAATGCCAACTGGTCTTCTCTCTCATCTCCTATCAGTTGGTGAGACCTAGTGCCAACTGATTTTCTCTCCTTTCCCCTGTCAGTCGGCGAGACCTAATGTCGACTGGTTTTTTCTCTCTTCTTCTATCAGTCGACGAAACCTAGCACCAACTGGTCTTCTCTCACCTCTCCTATCAGTCGGTGAGACCTAAAACCGACTAGTTTTCTCTTTCTTCCTCTATTAGTCAGTGATACCTAGCGTCGACTGGTTTTCTCTCTCTTCCTCTATCAATCGACGAGACTTAACGTCAATTGTTTTTCTCTCTTCTTCTGTCAGTCGGCGAGACCTAACGCCAACTGGTTTTCTTTCTCTTCCTTTGTCAGTCGACGAGACCTTGCATCGATTGGTGTTCTCTTTCTTCCTCTATCAGTCGGTGAGACCTAATGCCGACTGGTTTTCTCTCTCTTCTTCTGTCAGTCGGTGAAGCCTAGCGTCGACTTGTTTTCTCTCTGTTCTCCTATCAATTGGCGGACCCTAGCGTCGACTGATTTTCTCTCTCTTCCTTCTAAACACAATCGGTAATGCTTAACCCCGATTGTGCCTTCCTTCCCTCTCTCTCCTTTATTCTCTCAACTTTCATACTCTTCTCTGCCTTCCTTCTCCCTCCTTACTTTCCCTTCTTCTCTTCTTATTATCTCCTCGTAGCCTAAATTCTGCTACTCTTTTGTTCGAATAAGAGGGATTGAGATTAGCCTCTCATGGTAGTCCTGTCATCTAGCCGCTATGTTGTTGTGCCATGGTTACTTGGCCCGCATTATTGCCACAACAGACTAACCATCGTACCTAGTTAGTCGGTATTGATAATGACGTCTAGCAGTAATCCTGTGTGCTGGTCTTAGTTACCAAGCCCGCTTTACTCCCACGTCAGGCCAATTATCCATCAGCCTAGTCACCGCTTTGATCCTCTCGCTTAGTCGAATTCTTCTCTCCCCTATCTTTCTTCTCTTTTTCTTTTTGAATGCGCATGCTTGTGTACTGTCATCAAAGAGGAAAAGGGTGAGGTCTAACCCACGTGTTTTATAACCTTTGCCATATATGTGTGTGATTGCAGAAAAGCAGAAAACAAGAAGAATACAAGCCAAGGGAGACGATTTCGAATCAGTTTTATTACTGAGGGGCTTTCTTCGTGATCTAAGAGGGGGCTCATGCGAGTCAGCCTGAGTAAGTCCCATGCTCACCTTTAAATTCCTCTCTCATCGGTTGGTAACACCTGCCCCCGTCTTCGAACGGGGTTCTCGAGAGAGCGATCTTAAAAACATCCTGGATCTTCCTCCGAAACTCGAGACGTGTGCCGCCCGATCCTAAAAGGATCCGGAAGGCGAGATCGAGACACCTAACCAGCTTGGCGACTCTACTGGGGACTTACTACCCCTTAGTCGGATCATTCTTGTTTGACTAGTTTTTTCTTTTATTATCTACTTTCATTGTCTTTACACACTTTATTATGGCTTGCGGGTTATGTAACCCATTTCTCTGGATCAAGGATTTCTTATCCCCGTATTCGAGAGTGTCCTTAGGGAACAAGTTCCTTCAAATTTTTTCCCAACCATCCTCTTGAGCAATGACCCCTTATCTAGCGCCCAGGTCTTAACCTGGACCGGCATGAGGTGGGACCTAAAAATCCCTCACTTCCCATCTCCTCGCTCTGGTGGAAACTCCACCGAGGCGCCCTGCATCGGCATCACTTCTGTTTCCCCACACAGCATGCACCCAGCCACTGGCAAGTCACTTGTCGGTCGTGTTTTCGAGGTACGCCAGAGGGCTGCCCAGTTCCTTTCTGCAGAAGGAAAACAAGCAGTCGTTGCTTCTGTGGGCCGCCATAAGGCTATCCCCCACATTTCTGCACCATTGATCTCTATCCCTAGAGGCTCAACACGTCGAAGTGGAAACCTCGTGATCTCCACCCCTCACACACACCACAAGGCTCGTGGGTCACCCACTCGAGCCACACCTTGGGGCAACCCTCCTGTTACCTCGAGACCGTGTCCAAGATCGAACCTTTTAAGGCTAGATCCTGCGCATGCTACTCATATTCATCGCACTGCTCGGGGCAATGCCATTGCCATGCCAACCCGAGTACAGGAGAGGACCTTCTCGTCCGCCTACTCTGCACACACAAGTGCACCTTGTAAGGGGCATGCATCTACATGTTCCCTTGCAGACACTTGCTCGAGCCCGGGTTGACCCCTAGGTTTTCGGTAACCCTTCTTCAAGGGGCGCACACACGTCGCCATCACAGACGCCCTCTCGCCCTCGACTCAGGTCTCCTCATGAGTCAACCCTTCTCTGGCCCGCTCTTTCTTCATCGAGCAAGCCCCTTCAGCCATGATACTTGAAGATTTTCCCTAAGAGTACCATCCTGAATCAGCCCCGTCACTTTGGTCGTGTCTCTCGAGCCCACAAGAGACCTCGAGGCATTAACCTGATGGAAGATCGAGTCCTTCATCCTCCCCGGCCTAAGATGATTCCAGTTCCTGGCCCTCATCTATTGTCTCACTTGATGGAGATAGCTCTCTCCTGTGCAAGAAGAGCTAACTAGTCGCGACTTAGATCGCAGTTTTGACACGAGGTCCATCATAGCCTCAAGACTAAGCGTGATAGAGGTCTACAAATTTTGACTAGGGAGGTGATCAAGGCAGTCAAAACAAACAATTTTGACGACCCTCTTCACGTGAATCCCTTCTAACCCCTTCAGACGATGAAGCCGGAAGAAGAGCTCCATGAGCCCTGTGCTATGGTTATTGTCGTAGAAAAAGACCCAGCCGCTCAGCAGCCACAGTCCCAAGACTGTCAGCATACAAGAGTCGAGTTCAGTCAGGGCATGTTGGTCCCCTACTGACTGACCTACCACGTACAACCCATCAGGTTCGCAAGCCCTTTGTTGTCATTAACGTTCACCTCCATAGTGAAACGGTCAGCATAATGGTCGTAAACGAGCCCGACGATTCGCAGGAAGAGCGCATGAACAAGTTCGAGGATATGGTGCACACGATGATAGAAAAGATCGATTGTATCAATGTTGCACGACAGTCGGCTAACCATGAGGTCAATTCCCATCACTCTGATGGTACATGTCCAAGGCAGCCCCCTCCTTCTACCTCACAGCACAATTCTGTTCCCCATCCCGTCTCTCAGATAGACATTGATGCTATCGTCACCCATAACCTAAAGAACAGACAAATCCTAGGGACAAAGGGCGCAACGCCAATGGCCATACTCCTCGTATATTGATCAGGTCCTGTTTCTATCCGATTATAAGAAAGGGAAGTTTCCTTTATTTAACGGATCCACATCCCCAAACCAGCATATTGCCTACTTCTAGACAGCATGTCGAGAAATAGCAGCTGACAAGAGACTTCTTCTCCAACAATTCGTTTAGACCCTCGATGGCCCAACATTTTAATGGTATGGCCGACTCCCTCCAAACTCAGTCCATACGTGAGAGGAGGTGGAGAAGTTGTTCTATCAATGCTTATATGACGTCGAGAGAGAGGTTCAAACCATCGAAATTCTCACCCTGACTCAAGACCCTGATGAGCCCGTGGATCAGTTCATATCCAGATGGAGAAACTTGGCTTCCCGCCATCTTAACCATATGCTTGAGAAGGAAGCAGTCCAAACTTGCGTGCGGAACATGCGACCCTGAAAGCGCTCTACATGTAGAGGCCTCTAATCCGACTTCCATGTCAGAGTTGATCTTTAAATCAGTCCGCATAGAAAGTCTATCATGCCACCATGGTACGACACGATAACCATCTACAAGTTTAGTAAACAACTGAGGCAATGGTAGCTCTCGGAATAACACCCGGGGCAGCCAACAGAAAGGAGTAATCAGTGCGGCCATCATGGTCACTTATTCAAAGACGTCTCCCTCCCAAACTTTGGACCTCTCTAAAGGGGTAAGCACAACAAAGGTAGTACCCCAGGCTGGCAAGCAACAACAATCGTACAATCGGGTACCCCCACCAGCCAACCTTGATCGGGGTGATTATTTCACCAGGCATAGGAACAAGGTCTACGCCTTCAAGAAGGAATGGGTCCCTGCACTGTTTCGGTTATTATTAGAACATAGTATGATCCAGCTTTCAGAAACCAGATTCCCTGAGCAACCTGGCCTTGACACTCAGGCGAATTATTGTGCCTACCATCGGAGGATCAATCATCTTACAGATAACTGCTACACACTGAAGGATATTATCAATGTCTTGATTCTGAAGGGTCAAATAACGCTTGAAGACTTAACGAGAGCCTTCGGAGCAGCCGAGGCCTCTCATGTTGTAACCATCCAAGAGGAAGACGAAATGCCCGATATCCTTTACGCCTTCTTCATTATAATGCTTCAGAAACACATAATCACACTGAAGCAAGCAAGGCAGCCTCGTCGCCTTGCTAAGGGGACTGAAGATCGTTGGTGCCCATACCATCAGATAAGAGGCCATTATCTATCAGAGTGCACAAGCTTCTTTGATATATTCCCAAAGAAAATACGGGAGTGTCAAGAGTTCTACAATCTCCCTGTAAGTGATCCCCAAGTCATTCCCTATTGGGGCAAGAAGGTCTAGCAGAACAGGACCTTCCAATCAATGACTTGGACTTTGCGAAATGATTCCCCAGGCATGGATAGTCTACCATGGCCGAAGCAGACTCAAGTCCTTAAGGCGAGAAGCAGCTCGCCAAGCTAGGACTGTTCGCCAGTCCAACGAGATGAATCAAACATCACCTCAGAAAACCAAAAAAATATGTGCACCAAGGGCTACTTGCCGAAGAAACAAGATAGCTCAACCCACAGCTGAGCAACAATTTCTCAGGCCCCTTCCTCCACTACCAACTTTACTATATTTCATCCCTAGCACGATCCTTCTTCCTTCTTTATCCTATCAAGAAGTCGTCCCCATGCCATCTCCTACTCAGCATACGTCTAATGAGGGTGACGACGTTCAAAGCACTCCCCAACGGTCTAAGCAAGGGAAAGACCTAAAGGACTCCCTGCACCCGTCCAACCCTGGTGATGACGTAAAAAGCTTCTCAAATCTGTCTGATGAGGGGAACAACCTTAAAAGTTCCCACCTTCTAACCCTTCTCCTCTTTCTTCTCATGCTTCTCATTATCCCTCTTATATCTCTCCTGCAGGTACAATCTTGATATGGCTGAACTTCGATGCTCTAGACCGAGAACTCGTAGGATCCAATATAAGCAGGACGCAACGGACAACAATTGAGAAAGACCCTCGCACAGGCAACATGATTCCTAACAGTTGCTGATGCCTTGGCAGCTAAAGCTAAGGCAGAGCCACCTTCTTCAAAGAAGCACAAGAAGTTGAAGCCAAAGAAACCCTGGTGGCCACTTGAGCCTGACTTTGAGCAGAGGCTGAGAGAATCGAGGGGGCAAAATTTTTATTCACAAGAGGCTTGCCATATGGTGCAAGTCTATGAAGCGCAAGTCACTGCGAAGCAAGCTCTACACACATATGCGCAAAGGCCTTGTGATTCATATGACAATACTTCACTCTCAACCTTTGCTGAACCAAAAAACAAGCTCCTGCAGCCTGATTGGCTTCCCATGTTTGAGGTCGACCCTTCTATCCCCCGATTCGAGAAAGGCACAGAAATCATGACATGCTCTGGAACCCTATTGGAAGCAGAGATGTCAGGGTCATGGGTCTCTGTGCTTGAGGTTGATGAAAAGACCTCTGAAAATAATGATGAAGAGTTCCAAGAGGCCCCAAAAGAATGGGAAGAAGGTGGTTAGGCAACAGTTGATGAACTCGAAGAAATAAATCTTGGAGACGAAGCAGATCCCAGACCCACTTTCATTTCAGCGAATATGTCTTCAGAAGAGAGAGCATTTCACCACCTTCTTACGAGAAAACCGTGACGTCTTTGCTTGGAAATATCATGAGATGCCCGGCAAGTAGCTGTTCACCATCTCGGCATCGACCTGACTATCAAACCTGTCAAACAGAAATCGAGAAGGTTCAGGCCTGACCTTGAGATGCAGATAGATGCCGAGGTGACCAAACTCAAACAAGCAGGCTTTATTTGTGAAGTCAAGTAGCCGAAATGGCTAGCAAATGTTGTTTTGGTCAGGAAGAAGAATGGTCGAATCAGGGTGTGTATTGAGTTTCGCAATTTGAATACTGTCTGTCCCAAGGATGACTTCTCGTTGCCGTTCATCGAGATGCTCATCAACTCTACTGCTCACTGTCAAATCTTTTCCTTCATGGATGGATACTCCAGCTATAATCAGATAATGATGGCGCCTGAAGATGAAGAGGCCACTGCATTCTTAACTTCAAAAGGGGTCTTCTGCTACACAATGATGCCTTTTGGATTAAAGAATGCGGGCGCCACATACCA